>ONZH01021887.1:0-118987 GCA_900303285.1 Rhinella marina | reverse complement strand
GTTCTGTAAGGTCTAAGAACTTTCAGGGAGACAGGAGGAGTTATTTCAGGGACCTGAGCTGTGGCCACTAAGGCAGGGGTCTGCCTAGGCAATTTGGCAGCCATTTTTGCCACCTGATCTGCCTTGGCTTTCCCTTCGCCTCCTCTGTGTCTGTTTCACAGTGGCCTTTCATTCTTATCACCGCCACTCAAGTTGGCAACATGAGGGGTTCCATCAGAGACCTCACCACTTCCTAATTTTTGATGGATTTACGTGAAGGGGTTGAAGTCTCTGGCTTTCCAAATGGGCCCATAGCCATGGGCTCAAAGGCATACATGGGATCAGTGTAAATGTGGCTGTTTTTCCCTCTGCATCTCTGCAAACCATCTCCAGAGTCTCTGGACTCTCTTCTTGGGCAGACATGTGGTGGTAAGGACTCTGCATTTTTAGTGTCATATTTAGTAACCACTGCCCAACCTGTGTAGCACCTGCCGTCCTGGCCATACCTCGATCCATCCACAAAGAGCACCATTATCTAATCTAATGGCTGACTTACCATATCCCACTGTCTCTTGTGACATCATCTGCCAACAGTCATGAGGTGCCTTAACTCTTTCCTCCCCCCTTGCTCCAGAGGCAACAGGGTGGCTGGATTCAAAGTATTACACCTTTGGATACTAACATTGTCAGGCAACAAAATGGAACACTGCATTCTCAAAAGGCGGGCATTAAAAAGATTTTTGGGTTATACCTATGTGAGGATAAATGTAATATCATGAGGAGCAGTTAAGTGAGGACAACTGAGGCAGGGCCATTCGCTTCTATAGAATACAATCTAAATGTAATAATTTGATAGACCCAGTGCGGGGGAGTACCAAATTACCAGCCCTTGAACATGAAAGGCATCCATCTACTACCTCTTCTGTAGGAAGTGGAAGGGGCTAGAGGACAAACAATCATGAAAAACGGCACCAAACATGCATGTCCAAGGTCTGCAATAAGAAACGAGGCCCAAAAAATGTCCACAGTGCATTCACGTTTCTGGACAAAGGGGTGTCCTCCACAGACTTCTTTCATTCAGGGGTGAGATATATCACCCCAGGAAGGAATGCAGCAAAACTGAAGTTTTGTATTTGGCACCTTGCAGTTATGGCGACATGGCTGTGGTATACATACTGAGTGAGTTCTGGGCTCCCTGTGGCAGCATCACCCAGGTATACTTTTTTACCCTCATGTGTGAAGGTAAACATACCAACTGTCTGGATGTAGTGGTACTGAAAAGAAAACATCAGCCAAATTAATTACTGTGTAGTGGGTAGAGGTAGTGGGAACCTGAGTCAACAAGGTGTGGGAATTGGACACAATAGGGGTATTAAAAACTGTGGCTTCATTGACAGCACGTAGGCACCTGGTACTGGGTTGGTTTTGCCCTTCTTACTTTTCTTTTTCTTAGGGTACAAAAGAGTGGTAGAAGGGGATACAATATTTTTCATAAAGTCTCGGAATGTTTGAAATATGGCATCCGACGGTGCCATACTCAAGGGATACTGCAAGCAGGGCTTCCTTCTCATCTTCTGGGAGTACTGCCATAAACATGGACCAGGGAGTTTTATCACTAACTGCTAACAAAGTTCTTGGTCATTAAAAAGGCATCTGTTAGTTTCACAGTGCCATCCTCCTGGTATGAGATGCTGCAAGCAAGTCTCTACCCAGGAGGCAACAGGGGACAGTATCACTGACCAGCAACCGGGCAAGCACTTCTTGGTTAAGGGCAAATCTAACATGGATGGGTTCTGTTAAAGGGGAGTGTACTACTTTCCCATCCACTCCTATTCCAGGACTGGTGACCGTGGAGATTAAGTCAGGGGAGGACATGTTTGCTGTGCACAACTGTCTTGGCTGCTCCAGTATCAATCAAAAACAGGACTTCTTCTTTATCACCCAGAGCGAGGGATATCATTGGAGCTGGACTTTAATCTGCTAAAATGTTTGAGGGCACAGCCAATACTGGATTGCTCGTTTCCTAATACTGGTCTACCCTTTTTTTTTTCTTTCTCATCTGTCTTTGTGTCATCTCTAAGAACATGGGTGTTTGTGGGGACAGCAGTGATCTGGGCTCAGTTAACACAGAATAGAATCTATGTGGCGTGGTCGAGGAGTACCACATACAGCATAACTCTCTCCAATCTGGGTTCAGATGCTGCAGGTCCATTACCCAGGACCATTATAAGGTGGAAGACTTCGTTTTTCCTTTCTCCGTTTGGGAGGTGGTTTAAAATTACCGTGATAACATTCATAATAATACTTGACACTTTCTCTGTCTCTCTACACCTCCTCTATACACTTTCCGTAAGATACTCACAATCTGACTCCTGTGAGCTCGTTATCTTTCAGGCACCCTTTATTTTTCCTACATGCTTTTTTCCTCACTACTCTGGGTTCAGTTTACCATCGGGGTGCATCTCTACAGCTTCCATTAGCTTGCTGATGTTCTTCACTGCCTGTCTACATTCTTTCTCCCTTACTACTTGTGTGACCTCTTATGTCAAGCTACAGTTTACCACAGGTGAGACCATTTCCATCACAATCCCTTCCTTTTGTGATTCTAGCATGGGTAGGACACTCAGGACCAAGTACTTCACTTGACTTTGTATCAAATGCAGGACCTAACCTAACATCTTCACCCGGTTCCCCTTGACCTGGAGTCCTTGAACACCTGCACCATCACAACAACCTGTTAGGAATCGAGATGAAGTTGCCTCCAAATGCTGACTTAATCCTAGTAACAGAAAAAACATAGAGGTTAAGTCATTCATCTAATTAAACAATATTAACTTATTATAGGTATGTGTGTATCCTTCATTTACTAAGTCAAATACTCGTTGTGGTTCTACTTGCATCTATGTGCTTTGCTTCCCACTTGTAGCCATGTCACGGAGAATACCAGTAACTAAGATGGCCACTGGGCGCGGACTGACGTTCCCTCAGTTAAGATGGCCACCAGGAAGAGAAGTTCCCTAAGTTAAGATGGCTGCCAGAATGGACATTGGGACGTAGGGCGTGCCGTCTTGTGTGATAACTGGATACAAAGAGGTGAGCCACGGGCGTGGTTTTGGCACTGACGTACTTCACAGGTCCACCCCTCTGAAGAGAGAGACTGAGGGGGGCTAGTGAAATGGCTGGGGATGTGTCTGCGGGAGCGCGGTTGGGTCCTCCTGTACCATCTTAGGGGCCGTGCTGACGGCATGTAAAAGTAATCATTTGTCTTTTCATTATACATTTCTGCCCAGACTAATTTCTTATATTTTAATAATTTTCCGCTGATGCTCGCATTGTTTTTCATAACAAAATATAATGCTGTAAATTCAAGGCCGGTGTTCACTCCTTTTTGGCCTAATGCCACAGCAAACTCCCCTGTGAGTGATGATTTCTTCTATTCTCAACTTAACCCTTAATTTGGCCTCATCATCACAGTTGAGCAGATATCGCTCACAGTAAACTTGGCTGTGTGACCTTCATCTACTAGTCGATTCTCTGGCAACACACAAGGTCAGATTTCTGGTCCACACAGACATATCAAGTCAACTTATTTTCCTTGAGCCGCCACCTCCGAAGCCGTTTGCTTTCCGGGTAACAATTACACCAAGTTACCACCCATGTTTCAACTTTTCAGAACGGAGTTGGGCAGACAAGACACAGACAAACTGCACGCCTGACAAGGGGAGGGGTTAGTCTCAATCAGACTCAATTCTTCTGACCGCACGGACTGCACACTAGCTTTGAGGTTTGATTACATCTGCTGCCCGCTGCCTGTACACTGCAACCTAATACAGAAAATCACTTCTGGCCGGTCACGTCTGTCTAGACAATCAATCTAGACGACCCGGCGCAGGAAAACCCTTCTGGCCGGTCACGTCTGTCTAGACAATCAATCTAGACGACCCGGCGCAGGAAAACCCTCCTGGCCGGTCACGTCTGTCTAGACAACCAATCTAGACGACCCGGCGCAGGAAAACCCTCCTGGCCGGTCACGTCTGTCTAGACATCCAATCTAGACGACCTGGCGCAGGAAAACCCTCCTGGCCGGTCACGTCTGTCTAGACATCCAATCTAGACGACCCGGCGCAGGAGAACCCCCCCCCCGTGACTACCCAGCACGGGGAAAACACCTCCCTGCGAGCGGATCGCCCCCTCTGTCTCAGGCTCTCTCGCGAGAAGCTTGCACAGAGATTATGCGATCCCCCTGTCCGATCCTTGGTCAGTTTCTCTCACTCAAGTTTCCTCTCCCCTTTCAGTAATACAAACCACATAAAACACAAACCACAGTAGAAACAAACCCTTGTTTTGGGTTCTTTGAGCTCGAGGTTTCAACTTTAGCCGAAGCTGCTGCTGATAACTTCTATCTAGCAGAAATGACTACCGTAATGCAGTGCAGACTCGACAAGAGGTAGGTAAGATAATCAATTTTCTTACCTTCTCTTTGGGGCTGCAGTCCCCTTCCTCAAGCGACCGTGCACCGCACTCTGGAAGCCCATTCCTTTGGCTACAGAAATTACATTCCCTCGAGCCCACCCACGGGACGCCAACTGATAAGGATGGCTCTCAAAGGGAGCCACAAAGTTTGTTTCTCTGCTCCAAATTAAAGTAATCCTAGGATTTTACATGCATGGAAGAAACAACACTGACACCTTGTAGGGTCAAAGAGGTTCTTGTTTATTAGAGGAGTGTACAAGGGTTATATACCCCAGGGAGGAGTGAATCCTCTCCTGAGGGTTAGGATATATTTTATTGGTTAGTAATGCAAAATAAAGTTTCACTTCTGCGCATCTAGTCTAGCTAAAGAATGTAAACTACAGATAAGAGCAGGAGTGGTCCCGGAGCCGGCGCCATCTTGTAATGGCTTCACATCTTCAGTCTTCATATCCATAACATGTTATTCTTCAAGTTATACAATTTTCCAGAATACTACAAGTATCTGTGTCAATTCCACAAGACTCAGTTTCTCTGCTTGCCATCACTCACAGTGAATAACTCACTTATTTCTAGTAAATAAGGATCTGTCCTGATCAGGTGCTTCAATGTGTCAGCCGTATGACCAGAACAAATCCACTGTTATCCACTGGATGTGTAGTACTTCAGACCTGGGGCTACTACAACATTGTAAATAGTTCTGTGTTATGTATTAACATATTTTATTTTTTTTCTTATTTAGCCATTACTTCCAGTGAGGATATGGTTGGCAAGGGTTTATCAGGAATAGGACTAACCACTCTGTTCCTCCCCTCTTGGTAAGAGTAGGGTGGTCCTGCTTCCTGCCATTAGGGGTTGTTCAAGAGTGACCACAGACTGGAGAGGAAGCACACCTCAGAGCTCCCACGCCTGCTACAGATTCTCTAGAGAGCAAACAACAATTTTTCTCAAGTGAATCTTTGAAAAGACAATGCAGAATGAACTGCTACAACCAGCATCTACAGAGACTGCTGTGAGGGGAGGGAATACGGCTAAGACACCCAACACCAGACGACCACCAGGCCAGTACCATACCTCCCAAGTGTCCCTCTTTTGGAGGGACAGTCCCTCCTTTTGACCCAAGTCCCTCCATCCTTCTTTTATCCTTAAATGTCCCTCTTTTTGACCTGGAGGATTAATGCATAACTGTGCATTAAGAAATTTACTAAATTGCTCCTTACTAAAGTTTCTGTATGGTTTCTACCTATAAATTAGACCAGAACTTCATAATTTGGTGCAATTTGAACCTTAAAATATCTATAATCTGATGATTTATGTGCTAATGTTTATATGGACAATGAAGTGCAAGAAAAATATTGCCTCAGGGGCTCTAGTAATTATGCTTTGGGCGGAGTTAGAGGCGTGGCCTAGTATGAAAAAAACTGCCATGAGGTGCGCTGCACACATTGTCCCTCTTTGCAATTTTCAAAAGTTGGGAGGTATGCAGTACTAGTGTTAAACTGTAGCCATCCAACCTGCCTCAATATCCTTACTGGTGCCAGAGAACTGCACTTGGAAATTGCTGCTGATGAATGTATTTGAAGTTCTACATTGCACTTAGTAAAAGAGACTTTTATATGTTTAATTCAGGCCTCACTCTTCAATGCTGCAACCATCAATAGGAAGCAATGGCTTGAGGGAGTACACAGTGACACAGCACCTCATGAGGGCCACTCACTTAACAATAGATGGCACTATTACACCATAAACTGTTAAATATTGCTCCACAACTAACTACTCCCTTGCGTTTTGTAGAATGTTCGATAAATATGTAATCTATAATACATGATATTTCTCATGTGGGCATATTATTAACCATATCTGAACTAAGCCCCATATTTTCCACCTAATAAACCAATGATAAACTCGATAGGCATTAGGTGTTTGCAGTTTAACCACTGTAGTATTCCAAACGAAAGAAGATAAATATCATGGCACTCACCATTCAAAAAAGGGCTTTATTGTCTTTTTTTGCAGGATAAAATACCGGATGGGTAACAGTACATACAAGTAGGCTACAGCCGTTTTGCACCAACAGACACTTTGTCAAGGCCTCATGGGAGGAAGCAACTTCATGCTATTTCACCGCCCCCCCCCCCCCCCCCCCACCAGTCATTATCCACAGGAATAATACCACCCAAGTAAGGCTACTTTTACATCTGTGTTTGTGCTGTCCGGTTTTAAGATCCTGCAAGGGATCTCAAAACCACAGCAAATTGCTTCCTTTCTGATAATACAACCATCTGCATTCGTTCAGAATGGACCCAGTTGTATTATATAAAAAATGAAGAAACCGTGTGCAAAAAAAACGGATCTGGCACCACTGACTTGACACTGTTTTTGGTGCCGGATCCAGCTTCTTCAGTTTCCCATGCCGCACATAAAAATGCTGCTTGCAGCGGTTTTGTGTCCGGCATGGGAACGCAATAAACCAGAACGGAATGCATTCTGGTGCAGTCCGTTCCGATTTGTTCAGTTTTGTCCCCATTGACAATGAATGGGTTGTGCTGCGGTTTTGAGAATCCCTGTGCCAGATGATATATACATATATCATAAAAAGCAGGATAGGCCATTTTTTTCATTTAGACAAAGTGGGCCAATAGCACCAGTATTCATAATCCACAGTTTCTCCTGCTGTGATACCATATTTTTCGACACACCGGCCCATAAGACGCACCTATGTTTTAGAGGAGGACCATAAAAAAAAAATATTTTTCATTAGACCTCTGGTCAGACCACCAATCAGACCCTCAATGTTAATCAGACCTCAGCTAACAGTCCCAATAAGACCCCCAATGTTAATAAGACCCCAATAAGACCTCAGATCAGACCCCAATCAGACCTCATCTCAGACCCCCATACGAATAACCCCCAATCAGACCTCAGATAAGAGCCCCATGCCTCTCATCAGCCCCCATATGCCTCATATCAGCCCCCAGCAGCCTCATAGCTCCCCAGCAGCCTCATATCAGCCCCCCCAGCCATATGTCAGCTCCACGTCATCAGCTTAATGTCAGCCCCCAAAATAAAAAAAATCCACTTACCTCTCCTGCTCCTGGATGCCGCCGCTCCTCTCCGCTTGCGCTCTTTCTTCTCCCTGCTGCGGCTGTGCTGAGACCCGGCGCGCACAGCGTGGAATGGAAGCGCTCATTAGCATTCACCCCATAAGACGCAGGGGCTCTCTGCACCTCTTGTCTGTGCGGGGGCCGGGGCCGGCCGGCAGTCAGCCTAGGCTCTGCCCCCTCCACAGACCAAAGCAGCTGATGTCGTGCTCCTACTGCTGCTAGGAAGAAGGTAAGTATATGGTGCACTTTATAAGGGGGAATTTTTCTACTGGCACTCATTGCAAGGGGAATTATTACTACTGGGGAACTATGAGGAACATGATTACTAGTATGGGTACTATGGTGGAGTGCACTCTGGCAGATAATTATTTCTATTGGTGGGACTTTGGGGAGCACTATTACTGTGGGACGCACCCTGGCACAGTATCAGCTTAACGCAATTATTATATTTGGGGACATTATGGATACACAATTAGCGCTCAATCAGATGACCGTAGTGTTTTGTGGATCTCCAAATTGCAGATACGCAAAACACGGATGCCGGCCTGTGTGCGTTCCGGATGCCTATTCTTGTCCGCAATTGTGGACAAGAATTGGACATGTTCTATCTTTTTTTGTGGGGCCGCGGAACGGAACTACGAATGCATCTTTTGTGACCCCATTAAAATGAATGGGTCCGCACCTGTTCTGCAAAATAGTTATCAATCAACATTCCTCATATGTCTACGTTATGTTGGCATAATTTTAGAAACTAAAATTCTCAAATTATTCAAAACTGATGTTACAAACTTTGTTAACCCTTGAGGTGTTCCACAAGAATTAAAGGGGTTCTACAGTTCTGTAAATCTGTACAGAACTGTAAACCTGTACAGAACTCCAGGAGCGCCGCGGCCTTCTCTGTGTTTTCCTCAGGCCCAGTGACGTCACGACTAGTTTCACTGGCCTGGGAGGGGCTAAGCTCTGTTCACTTGAATGGAGATTAGCCCCGCCCAGGCCAGTGATACTAGTCGTGACGTCACTGGGCCTGCAGTAAACACAGAGAAGGCCGCGGCACTCCTGCAGCGCCGCTGCCTTCTCAAACAGCTGATCGGTGGGGGTCCCGGGTGTCGGACCGCCGATCAGATACTGATGATCTATCCTCTAGATCATCAGTTTTAAAGAACTACAGAACCCCTTTAAAGGAAAATGGAGGTGATATTTCAAAATTAAATTTTTTTTTGCAGATATTTTATCAATATAAGATATTTATCAATTTTTTCTTGCAACACAGCAAGGGCAAAACAAACCTCAATATGCATTAGTCTGATTCTGCACTTTGCAGAAATACCTCATATGTGGTATTAAATTGGTGTCAGGGCACATGTCAGTGGTCAGAAGGAAAGGAGCGCCATATGGTTTTTGGAGGCCGATTTTGCTAGAATAGTTTTTGGGCATCATTTTGTATTTGAAGAGACCCTGGCGTACCCCTACAAAAGAAACCCTCAATAAGTGACCCAATTTTGGAAACGAAACACCTTAAATAATTTATTAAGGGGTATACTGAGCACTTTGACCCCATAGGCGTTTTACGGAATTTAGAAACACTTGGCTGTGATAAGGGATATAAGTTATATCCTTTATTAAATGTTTACTGAAATACACAGAAAATGTAAATTTTGAGGGACTACCTCAATGCAGACAAGTAAAAAACGTAGTATGTGATGCAGTTGCTGGGTAGGTGTAAATTAGATTGAGGGGATTAAGATATAATGGAGTCCAAATGGACTGCATAGAAAATAAAGTGCATAAGGTACATTAGTAATATCCTATCAGTAGATATAGCGCAAGAGCGTCCACAATTAAATAGATATATGCAACTCCCAGCACGAAAGGCCACAAACCAGTAGCCAAATAACAGTAGTATAGAAAAGTAGAAAATGTCTGCATGAGAAGCCCTCACTTACCCAACGCGTTTTTTTTTGTCCCTCTGTGGGACTTCAATTTTTTGGTGTCAGATCCCCTCTACAATGAATTAAAAAACATGTGTATTGTAATATATTGGCTATCAGTGTATTACCAGTGTCCCTTTCCTCTGGTGCAGGTCAAGGTCTGCCGTCTCCTTCCAAGTTGGTCCTATAGGGCACATGTGTGCTTGCTCTTGACCTTTCAAAGGGCCAGCGTGCACACATCCAAGTACTTCCCCAGCCTTTGGCTGGTGGTCCCTAGGTGGGAGGGTGACTGAGCTTTAGGATTCTAGCTTGCTAGTTTGCCTAGTGAAGGTGTGCTATCTAGACTATCTACCCGTGTACCAAACATGTTTACCGATCCTGATACTCCATTATCTGCCCTTACCCTAGCCTGTTTACTGTGTTGATCCTCAGCTGCCTGCCCTGACCTCGGACCTGTTTAGTGTATACGCACAAACATACAAACTCTGCCTGTCCTGATCTCGGATTGTTTCTGACTACGAGTATTGCCTGATCCCTTGGTGCTTTGCACCAGTGTCTCTGATCTCCAGAGGTCAGCTGTCCCAAGAGGTAGCAGCCTGGTGGGTGCCCCACAATGAAGTAAAGATCCCTCTGTAGGTGTTAAAGGGTGAAAACCAGGGGATTGCCAGGACAACTCCCTTAGGGATAGCCCAAAGCCAAATTGGTTAGTTGACAAAGTGGGTTCACACCCTCTGCACATCACAATTTGATTCTGCCAGGGCACTGTACTGTACTGTGATATTTAGTTCTGCTGGGACATTATTTTGTGCTGCACTATGGTATTTGATTCTATCGGGGAAGTATATTATGCTGCACTGTGGTATTTGCTCTAACTGGGGAAGCATATTTTACTGCACTGCAGTATTTGGTTCTGCTGGGGCAGTATATTGTGCTGTATTGTGATATTTGGTTCTGCTGGGACCTGTCTACAACAAGGGAAGACTTTTCCAGGGCAACTATGAGTTGCCAGTCTGCCCCTACATTTACTCACCCACATAATTAACATAAAGTACTCCCTTTCACCTCCACACCTCTGGTTACCACAGTGCAACATACTTCCCGCCACAACATCCTTGCCCCCTTGCTCTAGATCAGATTTACTAATGAAAATGTGTCAGACTATAGACTCGAAAGTAGAGATGAGCGAATCATTCAAAATTAGCTTCACCGAATATTCGCCGAATTTCTGACAAGATTCGTATTTAAACTAACTTATTCGTTGAATCTACGTTAAAAAAACACGTTTTTTTTGCGAACATTCCTTCCCAAATTACGTACGTACAGTCAGCGTAGTTAAAGGTACGCAATACGTAAGCATTAGCGTACAAAAGTGCGTATGAATCCTTAGCGTACTAATGACGTGCGAATGCGTCATACGCACGAGGCTAGGCCGCGGCGTACAATCTTTAGAGGCAGTCCATATGAACTAGAAAAATAAGATCCTCACTGCTGCTAGCTATCAATAAGTGAATAATTTACTATAAACACCATACAATAAGTGCATAATAGGACACATTGCAGTACCAGAAAAAGAATACACACAATGGCCTAAAGTGCTGAACCATTAAAAACAGTGTAGCTAAAATACAGCAAAGACATAAGTATGCAAACATTTTAGTGCAATCAATTTCACATTTGCAAGCATAAAAGGCTCAGATATACGTTTGAGTCTCTCCTTATGGATCCTAGTTGGCATGATAAAACACTGTCTGTCTGGAACACATATTCCAAAATTCAATTGTAATCCGCGTGAGGTAAAATTGTAATCCAAACAGGTAATGTGTAATCCACATGGATAATATAGAATAGCAGCAAATAGAGAACCCTTTTGAAAAAGGGGGCCGCCAAATAACCTGAGAAGGTGGTAAAAAGGAAAATAGGCGTTCTTAGGCGCAACTGGGACCTTTTGTCACGAGTGGGCTTGCATCTGGTATGAGACGTTCTGCACGGCTTTCTAAAGTGACATAATTTGACATGCTTTTCCCTTGGTTTGGTTGCTGATTACCACACCCCTTCCCCTCAGCTGTTGCCGCTGTGGTAATTATCTTTCTCCTATTTAGCCCTTCCTCTCCCAGTATCCCTTGCGGTTTATACTTTCTGCCTACCTAGTAGTGTGTGGTGTGGATCTTGGCTGAGATCCGGTTGCTGCGATTTCTGCTTAAAGATAAGTGACTTTTCCCTTTTGTGATTTTCCTTTTGGAGTCTCCTGTTCGTCCTTACTCTTGGAGGAACGGGTTAACTCTTTCTTGTGTCACTAGCTGCAGGGTTTTCTAGGGTGCATTTATTATTAGGTACCTGTGTATGAACTCTCCTACAACCCAGGTTTGTTCATACTGGTAGTCAGTCAGGGCCTAGTTTCAGGGTTCCCTGCAGGAGGTGACCGTTTCCCTGGTTTTGGTCTGTTCCCTTCCCTTGTACGCTCGGTGTGGCTATTCCCTCCACACTAGAGCGTGACATTATAAACCGCCTAAACAAAAATTTATGTCATTTTCGTGCTGACATGGATGCTATTGCTGCACTGGCTGAACGGCTGCAGGGACTCAGTTTGGAGGTGGCTGACATCCGCAACCAGATTCATAGACCACAGGCTGGTGGTTCTGGGGGTGCTGAGTGTCAGACCTGTTTGGAGCCTAAGGTCCCCCTCCCGGATAGATTTTCTGGGGGACGTGATAACTTTGTTCTATTTAGGGAGGCGTGCAAATTGTATTTCAGACTGCGTCCACATTCTTCTGGTAATGAGGAGCAGAAGGTTCGTGTGGTCATCTCGCTGCTTAAAGGGGATGCGCAGTCATGGGCCTTTTCTCTGCCGACTGGATCGCAGTCTCTCCGGTCAGTAGATGAATTTTTCAAGGCTTTAGGGATTATCTATGATGACCCGGATCGTATCTCCCTTGCTGAGATCCAGATACGTGACCTTTGTCAGGGTGAGCGGCCGGTTGAGATTTATTGCTCTGAGTTTCGGAGGTGGGCGACCAATACTGAATGGAACGATCCGGCTTTGCGTAGCCAATTCTGTCAAGGTTTGTCTGAAAGGCTGAAGGATGCTTTGGCCTTTCAGGAAACTCCTGTGTCTTTGGAGGCCGCTATGTCTCTTGCTGTGCGCATGGATAGGCGCCTGAGAGAGCGATCTAGGGGCCCGCTCTCTCTAGATGTACGTGTACTGTCTTCCTATGACACTTTGGGTGAATATTCCCCTAGGTTGATGTCAGGGGATGAACCTATGCAATTAGGGGGAGCCACTCCTGTTTCCACCCATAAACATCTTGGTAATAAAAATGGTGTGTGTTTTTTCTGTGGTCAGAAAGGACACTTTATCAATGTATGTCCATGCTTTCAATCTCTAAAAGAGAGAAAAGAAAAGGGGGCGAATTCTCATCTCACTCTTGGTGGGGTGGGTAGGGAGACTGAAAATGTGCATTTGTCTTCATCCTGTAGTACCCGTTTTCTCCTGACTGCCGAGGTGGCGCTAGAGTCAAAGGTTGTGAAAATTGAGGTGTTTATTGACAGCGGGGCAGGGGTGAACTTGATTGATGCTCAGTTTGTCCGTATGCATGGATTGTCTCTGAGTTCTTTGGATAAGAGGATTTCTGTGTTTGCCATTGATTCTGCACCTCTATCTCAGAAGTGTTTGTCTCAGATGGTGCATGATATCAAATTAAGAGTGGGTGAATTTCATCAGGAGCTTATTTCATGTTTTGTGTTGGAAGGTCTTCCTGCTCCTGTGGTTCTGGGTTTACCGTGGTTTAGCAAACATAATCCGTCCATTGACTGGCATACTAGACAAATTGTGGATTGGGGCGATTATTGTGTTGACAATTGCCTTAATACATTTTTTTCTGCTTTAACCACTAAGACTCTTCCTTCTTTTATATCAGATTTCTCTGATGTATTTTCTGAAGGTGGATGTCAGGATTTACCCCCTCACCGGGAATACGATTGTCCTATCAATCTTATCCCTGGAGCAAAATTGCCCAAATCTAGGCTGTATAACCTTTCTGGACCTGAGAGAACGGCCATGAAGGAATATATTGCTGAGAGTTTGGCTAAAGGACATATTAGGCCTTCCAAATCTCCTGTGGCAGCAGGGTTCTTTTTTGTTAAGAAAAAGGACGGAACCCTTAGGCCGTTTCTGGATTTCTGTGAACTCAATAGGATTACTGTCCGTGATCCGTACCCCCTTCCTTTGATTCCTGACTTGTTTAACCAGATTGTGGATGCCAAGGTGTTCTCCAAGTTGGACTTAAGGGGGCATATAATCTTGTCAGGATCAAAGAAGGGCATGAATGGAAGACGGCCTTTAACACTCCTGAGGGCCACTTTGAGAACCTGGTCATGCCTTTTGGGTTGACCAATGCTCCTGCTGTCTTCCAGCATTTTGTTAATGACATTTTTCATCATCTAGTGGGGAGGTTTGTAGTTGTGTATTTGGATGACATACTAATCTATTCTCCAGATATTGTGACACATCAGGATCACGTGAGGCAGGTGTTGCAAATCTTAAGAGATAACAAGTTGTATGCAAAATTAGAAAAATGTGTTTTTGCTGTACAAGAGGTGCAATTCTTAGGATACTTGCTTTCATCTTCAGGTTTTCGTATGGATCCAGAGAAAGTCGGTGCTGTTCTGAACTGGGACCGACCTGAAAATCTGAAGGCTCTTTTGCGATTTTTGGGGTTCACCAACTATTACCGAAACTTTATTAAGAACTATTCGACAATAGTTAAACCCTTAACTGACATGACTAAGAAAGGGACGGATGTGTCAGTGTGGTCTGATGCAGCATTGCAAGCCTTCTCCGCTGTGAAGGAGTGCTTTTCTTCTGCCCCTATATTGGTGCAGCCAGATGTGTCACAACCTTTCATTGTGGAGGTTGACGCATCCGATGTGGGGGTAGGAGCTGTTTTATCACAGGGCCCGTCACCTGTTAAATGGCGCCCATGTGCTTTTTTTTCAAAAAAACTCTCTGCGGCGGAGAGAAATTATGATGTGGGTAACAGAGAGTTACTGGCCATTAAGTTGGCTTTTGAGGAATGGCGTCATTGGTTGGAAGGGGCGATTCACCCAATCACGGTATTCACTGATCACAA
The DNA here is from genome assembly GCA_900303285.1 of Rhinella marina. Lineage (NCBI taxonomy): Eukaryota > Metazoa > Chordata > Amphibia > Anura > Bufonidae > Rhinella > Rhinella marina. The sequence goes on along the minus strand of ONZH01021887.1, from coordinate 104,380 downwards.
AAATCTGGCTTACCTGGAGTCGGCTAATCGACTTAATCCGAGGCAGGCCAGATGGTCTTTGTTCTTCACCAGATTCAATTTCATTGTCACATATCGTCCTGGGGTTAAGAATGTGAAGGCGGGTGCCTTGTCACGTAGTTTTCCCGGAGGTGGTGATTTTGAAGATCCGAGCCCTATACTGTCTGAAGGAGTGGTGATATCCGCTCTTTACCCTGATCTTGAGGCTAAAGTGTTTGAGGCCCAGGGAGATGCGCCGGAGTCTTGCCCTCCTGGGAAGTTGTTCGTTCCTTCTGATTTGCGTCATAAGGTGTTTGAGGAGCATCATTCTTCGGTGCTTGCGGGACACCCTGGGAGTAAATCCACTGTCGACCTCATCTCTCATAGATTCTGGTGGCCAGGGCTGCATAAGTGTGTTGAGAACTATGTGTCAGCCTGTAGTGTCTGTGCACACGCTAAGGTGACACATACTCGACCTTCTGGACCCCTACTTCCATTACCCATCTCGTCCAGACCATGGACTCACTTATCCATGGACTTCATCACTGATCTGCCTGAGTCATCTGGTAAGACAGTTATTCTGGTGGTTGTAGATTGTTTTAGTAAAATGGCGCATTTTATTGTATTACCTGAACTCCCCAATGCTAAAACTCTTGCACAAGTGTTTGTTGACAACATTGTGAAACTTCATGGCATTCCCACTGACGTGGTCTCTGATCGTGGGACCCAGTTTGTGTCCAGATTCTGGAGGGCGTTCTGTACTCGGCTCGGGGTACAACTGTCTTTTTCCTCTGCCTTTCATCCCCAGACGAATGGACAGACTGAGCGTACCAATCAGAGTCTGAAGACTTACTTGAGATGTTTTGTCTCTGAGAACCAGGAGGAGTGGTCCTCGTTTTTGTTTCTGGCTGAGTTTGCCATAAATAATCGCAGACAGGACTCCACTGGTAAGTCACCATTTTTTGGTGCATATGGCTTTCACCCACAGTTTGGCACATTTTCTGGTTCTGATACTTCTGTTATTCCTGAGGAAGAACGTTTTTCGTCATCATTGTCTTCTATATGGCGAAAAATTCAAAATAACTTGATAAATATGGGTAACAAGTACAAACGTGTGGCTGACAGGAGATGTATGAATGGTCCGGACCTAAGTGTGGGTGATTCTGTGTGGCTGTCTACTAGGAACATTAAGTTGAAAGTTCCTTCTTGGAAGTTGGGTCCAAGATTTATTGGCCCATATAAGATCACGGCCATTATTAATCCTGTAGCATTTCGTCTTGAACTTCCTCAGGCCCTGAAAATCCATAATGTGTTTCACAGATCTTTGTTGAAGAGATATGTTGAACCTCTGGAGCCATCTCCCTTGCCACCTGCCCCTGTCTTAGTAGATGGTAATTTGGAATTCCAGATTGTCAAGATCAATGATTCTCGAGTTCTCAAACTCTTCAATATCTTGTTCATTGGAAGGGTTATGGTCCTGAGGAGAGGTCATGGGTACCGGCATCTGACGTGAATGCCAGTCGTTTGGTGAAAGCCTTTCATAGGTGTCATCCTGATAGAGTTGGTCCTGGGTGCCCGGAGGTCACCCGTAAAAGGGGGGGGGTTAATGTCACGAGTGGGCTTGCGTCTGGTATCAGAGGTTCGGTGTGGCTTTCTAAAGTGACATAATTTGACATGCTTTTCCCTTGGTTTGGTTGCTGATTACCACACCCCTTCCCCTCAGCTGTTGCCGCTGTGGTAATTATCTTTCTCCTATTTAGCCCTTCCTCTCCCAGTATCCCTTGCGGTTTATACTTTCTGCCTACTTAGTAGTGTGTGGTGTGGATCTTCCTGTGTATGAACTCTCCTACAACCCAGGTTTGTTCATACTGGTAGTCAGTCAGGGACTAGTTTCAGGGTTCCCTGCAGGAGGTGACTGTTTTCCTGGTTTTGGTCTGTTCCCTTCCCTTGTACGCTCGGTGTGGCTATTCCCTCCACACTAGAGCGTGACACCTTTCTGCAGAATGGGGAGAGTCCTCTCCAGCTGGGTGAGAGTCAAACGTGGCAATACATTACATTAAAAAGCAGCACATAGAGAACCCTTTCTGCCAAGGTGGCTCCCAAATAACCTGAGAAGGGGGTAAAAAGGAAAATAGGCGCACTTCGGCGCAACAGGGAAATTTCTGCAGAATGGGGGGAGTCCTGACAGCCATGCCCATCTGGGTGAGAGTCAAACGGGGGCAACACAAACTAAACAAAAACAACTGCCAACTAGCATCTCACCCGTCAGGTGCAGTCCGTGGTGTGGCTCCCATAGGTCCTCCTGCAGTGTCCTTGACACTGCCAGTAGTTGGGTTCCTCATATTAGTGACCTGAATTCCTCCTCGCTCGAGCTGCTGCTGAAGCTCATCAGAGGACGCTCCTTCCTCTTGTAGGCCATGCTCGCTGCGGTGGTGGAACTCCAGTGCCCTCTTCTTACTGAAGTTGGACTTGACCGGGTCCGGGTGGTGGTGACAGCCATTTTCGCTTTTCCGGATGCTCCTGCTGGGATAGCAGGGGTAAGGACTTCCGGCTGCAGCGGTTCTGGAAAGTTTGCAGCCAGGAAAGAAGCCCCAGCTTCCCCGGCTGCTGCTGGCATCATCTTCCACGGCAGCTGGTATTGGTGAACCACCATGGATTGGAAGGTGAATGATAATGTGGTCAGCTGGCCCAGCTGTAAGGACTGTGGTGGTGGTGCTGGGAGTCCAGGAATCAGAGGCTCCGGCTGAGGCTGTGGCTTTTCCCTGAACCGGAGGACGCCATCTGGGAACTCCTGCAGGCAGCGCAAGCGTCCTGGACCTGGTGGTTCATCCGGCCACACTTCTGGTTCCATTGTAGGCACCAGAGGCTTTGAAAGGAGGGTAACCCCGGTTGCAAATGGGCCTTTCAGGGACACCATGGAGGTGTACTCCACCTGTTCCCCCACGTACAGGCTATGCAGATGTTGTGACAGGTACAACCTGCGGCCCACAAAATATTCCTTTCCATCCTCAAACAATCCCGCCAAACAATGACATACTACCACCACATAGTGACTAAATACCACCATAATGTCATAACTCCCAAGTGTCCCTCTTTTGGAGGGACAGTCCCTCTTTTTGACCCAAGTCCCTCTGTCCCTCTTTAATCCTTAAATGTCCCTCTTTTTAACCTGGGGAATTAATGCATAAATGTGCATTAATACATTTACTAAATTAGCTCCTTACTAAAGTGTCTGTATGGTTTCTACCTACATATTAGACCAAAATTTCATTATTTGGTGCAATTTTGACTTTAAAATATCTATAATCTGATGATTTATGTGTTAATATTTATATGGACATTGAAGCACAAGAAAAAAATTGTTGAAGGGGCTCCAGTAATTATGTTTTGGGTGGAGCTAGAGGCGTGGCCTAGTGTGTAAAAAACTGCCATGATGCGTGCCGCAGACATTGTCCCTCTTTGCAATTTTCAAAAGTTGGGAGGTATGTAATGTTACTGAATAAAATACATTATACAAAGACCAATATTACAGCATACAGTGATCATATAGTGGTAGATACTAGTGCAACACAGCACTCTGCAGCCCATATACGTGATTACAGTATAATTACATTCTGTGACTTACAGATAATGTTCTCTGATTAAAGTTATTCACTTTCCCTTTTCTTCTCCATGTGGACAAAGTTGCCATGATGACTTCGGACTACATCTTGTCTCTGCAGAATTTGACATATGTCATCTTTGGTGTCTCACTTTTCCAGCACACTCCCCACCAATTCCTCACTCACTTACGTAAACTCCCTATCCAAAATTCCCCAGATGGTAATGATGCCACCCTTGGCAGTCCCCTTTTGTTCAATCTGTAGGCTCCACCATAAATTCCCTTGTAGCAGTAATAGTAATAGGGCTCCACACATTAGTGCCCAAAACTGTAATAGTACTCCTTTTGAACCCCCTATCAATAATAATGCCCTTTATTGCTTCCACTCAGTAATAAGGCCCTTTTTTATTGCCCATGTCGAGGTGGGACTTTTTACTTAGTGTCAGCAACCTGGTACAAGCATCCTGCATCTTGCCACAGGCACTGGTCTGTAGATGTGTAAATACAGGAAACCAATAAAACTCTGCTCCGCAGTGCAGACAGGACCACGATGCACCTTGTCTGTGGCATGGTCCCCCCAGGCGTATGGGGCCCCTTCACTTGCCTGGGTTTGCCTGGTGCTGACATGGACTCAGTCATGTATTAAAAATGACACAAAAATGCATGCAGGACTTTTTCACCCATCAAAAATAACTGACAGAACTGACAAAAACTGATGCAAACTGAGCACAACTGATCTGTATTCTGATGGATCAGGAGAACAGAGAGCTCAACGCAGATGTGAACTCGCCCATAATAGTACATTGTAGGCATTTTCCTGAGTGTTCTCCATCCATCTTGGAGGCCTATCCCTCTTAGGGTATCTGTGTGGCTTCTCTGCACAGATTTTCGTGAGGAAAAACTACAGTATAATACAGTACCAGCAAAGTGTGTACACAATCTTATGTACACTATGCTTTTTTCTTTTGTGTGGAAATTGTCCTGATGTGCGGATTTTTAAATCTGAAGCATGTCAATTGTTTGTGCGATTCCTCACCTTTTCCCATTGACTTCAATAGGGTTTCAACAAAAAAAGCACAAAACCACACCAAACATATAAACCTGCACAGTGTTGGAATTACACATTCTGGATGTTTTTGTTGCACTTTTTTTTAACCAAAAACTGGCTTAAGTATAAAAGGGAGGCATGTAATTTCCTCTAATTTTGCCTTCTTTTTGGATCCAGTCCTAGATTTTGCTTAAATACTGCATCAATAATTTTCATGGAAACTGCATGTATGATTCCAGCCTTAGAGCTTGTTCCCACGGCAGATTTTCCACTTTCCATGCTAAACTCCGCAGCTGTCGACTGGAATGTACACAGCCATTTATAAGGCCACAAGTTACTGCGCACGGATTAGCCCAAAGAATGAGGAAAAGTCCTTGGGCGGATTTCTGTTGTGAATTCCATGGCAAATGAACAATGGATTTTGTTATGCATATTTTGGGCCAGTTGGATGGCTGCAGTTTAGCACTATGTACTACTGGCCTAATTGTTGTATAGTGATGGTTATCTTATCCTCACCTCACAGCAGTGTTTGTAGATGCTGGATAAAGCAGTTCACTCTGCTGTCTGTCTTCCCAAGGCTTTACTTGAGACAGGTTTGAGTAGAATCTTTAGCATGAGCAGGAGCTCAACAATTTATGTCAGCAACCTCTGTATAAGATATTTTATCTTTTCTGTGCATATCTCTGGCCTTGTACTTTGATTATCACAGCACAAGATAAGCTATGCACTGTTTGTACTGATTAATACTATACTATAGATAATGAGGTATGTTGTTTATCTTGATTATATGATCTTTGTGCTTATAAATTGTGTAAATTGCATTAAGACAACCATCTGTTATTTGTATTATTGTCCCAGTGAGACAATCTTTCATTTTTAAAGGGGTTGTCCGGTTTTCTCATATTGTTGACCTATCCTCAGGATATGTGACTGCTGTACAGTGATGACACTGGCCCAGGAAGAGGCCTAGGCACTTATGGAGTGCCACGGCCTATTTGAACAGCTGATCAGCGGGGGTCAGACCCCTGCCCGTCTGATATTAATATCAAACCCCCTTTAAATGTGCTCATATTATAATTGATCATATATAGAGATGAGCGAGTAGTGAAATATTCGAAAGTTCGAAATTCGATTCGAATAGACTGCGAAATTCGACTATTCGACCGGATATCGAATCCCATTAAAGTCTATGGGAAAAAAATGCTCGCCACTTGGAAATCTCAATTCGACCACTTGGAGGTCACCAAGTCCACCCTGGAACCTCAGAAAAGGATGCCAACACTGCTGGAATGCAACTGGGACAGCAGGGGAAGCATGTCTGGGTGCATATAACGCGCCCAAGTCGCACTATTACGCCACTATCACAGCCTCTCAACAATACACTCCAAACACAATCTAACCTCTCTGTAAAGTGAGACCATACAAGGAAACCTTCTTTCCTCTACATTGCCATGGACCCCAAGCCAAACTAGACAAAAAAGAAGATAAAATTCTGCACCCCTTAAAATCACGTTGCCTATGACAACCACAGATGGCATAAGCAAAGGGGAAAGCAAATAGACCCCACCCCTAATTGTCATTGTGTGTGTGAGATGTGGTCAGACATGTCTTCTTTAAAATGTAAAAACAACTCAAACACATGCAGAAGCCTTAAAATGCCCAAATTGTTGGCGCTTGAGATGTCAGTCACCCGACCTGGCCCAGTGTCATGTCTAGCAGGTAAAGCAGTGGGGATGTTGAGGGATGCGTAGGACCGCAAAAGGCAGGAAGAGGCCGTGGGCTGGCCAGAGGCTCATGGAAAATTTTGTGGCGGCCCAAGAGGTGACACCTCTTAAAAATTATGTGGAGGCCCAAGAGGTGAGACCTCTTAAAAATTATGTGGAGGCCCAAGAGGTGAGACCTGTTAAACATTTTGTGGAGGCCCAAGAGGTGAGACCTGTTAAACATTTTGTGGAGACCCAAGAGGTGAGACCCGTTAAAAATTATGTGGAGGCCCAAGAGGTGAGCCATAAATATATACATTTTTCTTATTTACGGAGCAATTCTACGGCGGTTAAGGAGGAGGAGGAGGAGGAGGAGGTGGAGGAGGAAATGGCACTTCATACAGATGGCACTTCACTTTTGGCTGCTTTCCACTGTTAACCTCTTAAACATTATGTGGAGGCCCAAGAGGTGAGACCTGTTAAACATTTTGTGGAGGCCCAAGAGGTGAGACCTGTTAAACATTTTGTGGAGACCCAAGAGGTGAGACCCGTTAAAAATTATGTGGAGGCCCAATAGGTGAGACCTGTTAAACATTTTGTGGAGACCCAAGAGGTGAGACCCGTTAAAAATTATGTGGAGGCCCAATAGGTGAGACCTGTTAAACATTTTGTGGAGACCCAAGAGGTGAGACCCGTTAAAAATTATGTGGAGGCCCAAGAGGTGAGACCTGTTAAACATTTTGTGGAGGCCCAAGAGGTGAGACCTGTTAAAAATTATGTGGAGGCCCAAGAGGTGAGACCTGTTAAACATTTTGTGGAGGCCCAAGAGGTGAGACCTGTTAAACATTTTGTGGAGGCCCAAGAGGTGAGACCTGTTAAACATTTTGTGGAGACCCAAGAGGTGAGACCCGTTAAAAATTATGTGGAGGCCCAATAGGTGAGACCTGTTAAACATTTTGTGGAGACCCAAGAGGTGAGACCCGTTAAAAATTATGTGGAGGCCCAATAGGTGAGACCTGTTAAACATTTTGTGGAGGCCCAAGAGGTGAGACCTGTTAAACATTATGAGGAGGCCCAAGAGGTGAGACCTCTTAAAAATTATTTTGAGGCCCAAGAGGTGAGACCGGTTAAAAATTATGAGTAGGCCCAAGAGGTGAGACCTCTTAAAAATTATTTTGAGGCCCAAGAGGTGAGACCGGTTAAAAATTATGAGTAGGCCCAAGAGGTGAGACCTGTTAAAAATTATGAGGAGGCCCAAGAGGTGAGACCTCTTAAACATTTTGTGGGGGCCCAAGAGGTTGAAACCTCTTAAACATTTTGTGCAGGCCCAAGAGGTGAGACCGGTTAAAAATTATGTTGAGGCCCAAGAGGTGAGACCGGTTAAAAATTATGTTGAGGCCCAAGAGGTGAGACCGGTTAAAAATTATGTTGAGGCCCAAGAGGTGAGACCGGTTAAAAATTATGTTGAGGCCCAAGAGGTGAGACCGGTTAAAATTATGTTGAGGCCCAAGAGGTGAGACCGGTTAAAAATTATGAGTAGGCCCAAGAGGTGAGACCTCTTAAACATTTTGTGGAGGCCCAAGAGGTGAGCCATAGACATATACATTTTTCTTATTTACGGAGCAATTCTACGGCGGTAAAGGAGGAGGAGGAGGAGGAGGTGGAGGAGGAAATGGCACTTCATACAGATGGCACTTCACTTTTGGCTGCTTTCCACGGTTGGAGAAGCAAAGTCCGGGTCAATCCACTTGCTGTTCATTTTGATTAGCGTCAGCCTGTCGGCACTGTCGGTTGACAGGCGGCTGCGCTTATCGGTTATAATGCCCCCGGCTGCGCTGAACACCCTTTCTGATAGCACGCTGGCGGCAGGGCAGGCAAGCACCTCCAAGGCGTACAGGGACAGTTCCAGCCACGTGTCCAACTTGGAGACCCAGTAAGTGTAGGACGCCGAGGGATCGGGGAGGACAGGGTTACGGTCTGCCAGGTACTCCCGCAACATCCGCCGATACTTGTCCCTCCTGCTGATAGCGGGCCCCGCAGTGATGGAAGTTGCACGAGGGGGTGCCATGAACGTGTCCCACACCTTGGAGAGTGTTCCCCTGGTGGCTGTGGGCCTGATGGATGTTGTGGGACTCTGGGAGACCCTCTCCTCTCTGCCGCCAGCGATGGTGGGTGGGAAAATCTCCATCATGTTCTGCACGAGTTCCCTCTGGTATTCCAGCAATCGATTCGTCCTCTCCTCTACCGGAATAAAAGAGGAGACGTTATCTTTATACCGGGGGTCCAGGAGTGCGAAGACCCAGTACAGTTTGTTCTCCACTATCCGGACAACACGTGTGTCCCGGGAAAAGCAGCCCAGCATGAAGTCAGCCATGTGTGCCAGACTCTGAATAGGCATGACCTCACTGCCCCCACCAGAAGGATCACTTGCCATTTCCTCCTCTTCCTCTTCCGCCTCCTCTCCGCCCCATCCGCGCTGAACCAATGGGACGCACACAGCCTGACTGCTACCCTCGCCGCCAGCATCCTCCTCCTCTTCCACAGCCACCTCCACGTCGTCCTCCTCCTCATCCTCCTCCTCCTGCAACTGCCACCGTGAAGCAGACAAAAGTGTGGTCTGACTGTGTAGCTCCGTTGCGTCTCCTCCTACCCCCGTCTCCTCTGCGTGCAATGCGTTCTCCCTTATTGCGATGAGCGATTCTTTAAGGACGCCTAGGAGCGGAATGGTTACGCTCACTATAGCGTCCTCGCTGCTGACCTTCTTGGTGGACTCCTCAAAGATACGCAGTACATCGCATATGTCTGCCATCCATGGCCACTCGTGGTTGGCAAACTGAGGGAGCTGAGTTGGAGGCACGCGTGGATTCATTATCTGGTACTCCATCAATGCTCTCTGCTGCTCACACACCCTGGCCAACATGGAATAGGTGGAATTCCAGCGAGTCGGCAGGTCGCACAACAGCCGATGTTCAGGCAAATGGAGGCGTTGCTGGAGTTTTTTTAAGCTAGCAGCAGCTACAGTTGACTTCCGAAAGTGAGCGCACAAGCGCCGCACTTTCACCAGTAGCTCTGCCAGGTTGGGGTAAGTCTTCAGAAATTTTTGGACTACCAGATTAAAAACGTGGGCCAGGCATGGTACGTGATTGAGTTCGGCAAGCTCCAGAGCCGCCACCAGGTTACGGCCGTTATCGCACACGACCATGCCTGGTCCTAGCTGCAGCGGCGACAGCCACATCTCCGTCTGCTGCAATATGGCGTCCCTCACCTCTGGGGCGCTGTGCTTCCTGTCGCCCAAGCTGATGAGCTTTAGCACCGCCTGCTGACGTCTCCCCGCGCCAGTGCTGCAACGCTTCCAGCTAGCGGCTGAGGGAGATGTTAAGGCACAGGAGGAGGAGGAGGAGGAGGAGGAGGAGGGGGGTTTATCAGAACCCATGCTGGCAATCTTGGGCGGGGGTGGTAGGTAGGCCGTCTCTGTTTGCGACCCCGTCCCCGCCTCCACTACATTCACCCAGTGTGCCGTCAGAGAAATGTATCGTCCCTGGCCGCAAGCGCTTGTCCATGAGTCGGTGGTCAAGTGGACCTTTGCGCTGACTGCGTACCTCAGGGCCCGCCTGATGTTACGCGACACGTGCTGGTGCAGGGCGGGGACGGCACTCCGGGAAAAGTAGTGGCGGCTAGGGACGGAATAGCGAGGTGCGGCAGCCGCCATCAGGTCGCGGAAGGCCTGCGTCTCCACAAGCCTAAACGGCAACATCTCCAGGGCCAGCAGTTTGGAGATGTGGCAGTTTAAGGCTTGGGCTTGGGGGTGACTCGAGGCGTACTTCCGCCTGCGGTCGAACGCCTGCGAGATGGACAGTTGTTGGGACGAGGAGTGTGAAGGTGCAGGCGAAGAGGCGGGGGAAGGGGAGGCTGAAGGAGAAGGCCCCAAAGTAGCAGAGGCAGAAGCAGAGGCAGATGTGGAGGTGTCCTGGCTGGAGGTCTGGACCGCAGTGGCAGCACACAACAAAGGGGAAGAGGCAGTGGCAGCAAGACCGGGCGCAGTTTGTATTGCGTTTGCTCTCTCCCACTCAGCCCAGTGCTTGAATTCCAAGTGACGCCGCATGCCTGAGGTGGTCAGATTGCTCTTCTCAGAGCCCCTACTCAGTTTTGAGTGGCAGAGTGTGCAAACCGCGCTCAGTTTGTCATCCGCACAAACATTAAAATATCTCCACACCACAGAAGTACGAGGCCTCGATGGGGGAGCTTCGCGCGACTGGCCGCTGGCGGGAACAGCTTCGGCCCTGCTGGCTGTGGCCTCACTTCTCTGTCTGAACTGTCCTCTGCCTGTGGCCATCCCTCTGCCTGTGGACATCCCTCTGCCTGTGGACATGCCTCTGCCTGTGGACATCCCTCTGCCTGTGGACATCCCTCTGCCTGTGGACATCCCTCTGCCTCTTGCTGCCTTTTTCGGTGCTGCGCAGACCACCACCTCTCCACTGCTTTCCTCGCTGGACATCACCCCTGGCCAAGTGGGGTCGGTCATTTCGTCATCCACCAGCTCCTCTTCCACTTCCTCACTCTGCTCCTCCTCCTGCCCACTGGACATTCCAACAGCCTCCCTTGATGGCAACTGCGTCTCATCATCATCATCGCTCATGATAACAGATGCTGGCTCAGGGTCCACATCAGCAGGAGATGGCGAAAACTCCAGTGTTTGGGCATCACTACAAACAAATTCCTCTGCTAGCTCCTGGGATTCTTCCGGCACATCTGAAAAAGGACCCGAAAAGAGCTCCTGGGAGGGGTCAAGGGTGGGATGACTCTGTTGGCCAGGTGTGGAGGAAGGAGGGTCAGAGTGAGACTGTGTGGATGACTGGCTGGTGGACAACTGTGTGGAAGCGCTATCGGCTATCCATTGCACCACCTGTTCAACCTGCTCAGGCCTCAACAGCGGTGTAACCCGCCCCCTGCTTAACTGTCCCATAAAGGCAGGGATTCTGGATGAGCGGGATCCTGGCTGATCCTCACCAGCACACATTGTATCCCCACTGGCTTCAACAAGGCCCCCAACAGCATTTCCGCGCCCCCGTCCTCGTCCACGTCCACGTCCTATTCCGCTAGCCCCCCTCCGCATTTTATTTTTTTTTTGTTGCAAATACAATATTTGGGTATATAATTAGGTATGTGAAATACTTTAGCAAGAGAACGCACAGTACAGTGGCCTATTAAAAGGCCTAGATATTGTATATTTCAAAGTACACAGCCGTGTACTAACTGAACAGACGGTGGGTATTTACACCAGGTATGTGAGATAATTTAACAAGAGAACGCACAGTACAGTGGCCTATTAAAATGCCTAGATATTGTATATTTCAAAGTACAAAGCCGTGTAGTAACTGAACAGACGGTGGGTATTAACACCAGGTATGTGAGATAATTTAGCAAGAGAACGCACAGTACAGTGGCCTATTAAAATGCCTAGATATTGTATATTTCAAAGTACAAAGCCGTGTAGTAACTGAACAGACGGTGGGTATTTACACCAGGTATGTGAGATAATTTAGCAAGAGAACGCACAGTACAGTGGCCTATTAAAATGCCTAGATATTGTATATTTCAAAGTACACAGCCGTGTACTAACTGAACAGACGGTGGGTATTAACACCAGGTATGTGAGATAATTTAGCAAGAGAACGCACAGTACAGTGGCCTATTAAAATGCCTAGATATTGTATATTTCAAAGTACAAAGCCGTGTAGTAACTGAACAGACGGTGGGTATGTACACCAGGTATGTGAGATAATTTAACAAGAAACGCACAGTACAGTGGCCTATTAAATGGCCTAGATATTGTATATTTCAAAGTACAAAGCCGTGTAGTAACTGAACAGACGGTGGGTATTTACACCAGGTATGTGAGATAATTTAACAAGAGAACGCACAGTACAGTGGCCTATTAAATGGCCTAGATATTGTATATTTCAAAGTACAAAGCCGTGTAGTAACTGAACAGACGGTGGGTATTTACACCAGGTATGTGAGATAATTTAACAAGAGAACGCACAGTACAGTGGCCTATTAAAATGCCTAGATATTGTATATTTCAAAGTACACAGCCGTGTAGTAACTGAACAGACGGTGGGTATTTACACCAGGTATGTGAGATAATTTAACAAGAGAACGCACAGTACAGTGGCCTATTAAAATGCCTAGATATTGTATATTTCAAAGTACACAGCCGTGTAGTAACTGAACAGACGGTGGGTATTTACACCAGGTATGTGAGATAATTTAGCAAGAGAACGCACAGTACAGTGGCCTATTAAAATGCCTAGATATTGTATATTTCAAAGTACAAAGCCGTGTAGTAACTGAACAGACGGTGGGTATTTACACCAGGTATGTGAGATAATTTAGCAAGAGAACGCACAGTACAGTGGCCTATTAAAATGCCTAGATATTGTATATTTCAAAGTACAAAGCCGTGTAGTAACTGAACAGACGGTGGGTATTTACACCAGGTATGTGAGATAATTTAGCAAGAGAACGCACAGTACAGTGGCCTATTAAAATGCCTAGATATTGTATATTTCAAAGTACAAAGCCGTGTAGTAACTGAACAGACGGTGGGTATGTACACCAGGTATGTGAGATAATTTAACAAGAAAACGCACAGTACAGTGGCCTATTAAATGGCCTAGATATTGTATATTTCAAAGTACAAAGCCGTGTAGTAACTGAACAGACGGTGGGTATTTACACCAGGTATGTGAGATAATTTAGCAAGAGAACGCACAGTACAGTGGCCTATTAAAATGCCTAGATATTGTATATTTCAAAGTACAAAGCCGTGTAGTAACTGAACAGACGGTGGGTATTTACACCAGGTATGTGAGATAATTTAGCAAGAGAACGCACAGTACAGTGGCCTATTAAAATGCCTAGATATTGTATATTTCAAAGTACAAAGCCGTGTAGTAACTGAACAGACGGTGGGTATGTACACCAGGTATGTGAGATAATTTAACAAGAAAACGCACAGTACAGTGGCCTATTAAATGGCCTAGATATTGTATATTTCAAAGTACAAAGCCGTGTAGTAACTGAACAGACGGTGGGTATTTACACCAGGTATGTGAGATAATTTAGCAAGAGAACGCACAGTACAGTGGCCTATTAAAATGCCTAGATATTGTATATTTCAAAGTACAAAGCCGTGTAGTAACTGAACAGACGGTGGGTATGTACACCAGGTATGTGAGATAATTTAACAAGAAAACGCACAGTACAGTGGCCTATTAAATGGCCTAGATATTGTATATTTCAAAGTACAAAGCCGTGTAGTAACTGAACAGACGGTGGGTATTTACACCAGGTATGTGAGATAATTTAACAAGAGAACGCACAGTACAGTGGCCTATTAAATGGCCTAGATATTGTATATTTCAAAGTACAAAGCCGTGTAGTAACTGAACAGACGGTGGGTATTTACACCAGGTATGTGAGATAATTTAACAAGAGAACGCACAGTACAGTGGCCTATTAAAATGCCTAGATATTGTATATTTCAAAGTACACAGCCGTGTAGTAACTGAACAGACGGTGGGTATTTACACCAGGTATGTGAGATAATTTAACAAGAGAACGCACAGTACAGTGGCCTATTAAAATGCCTAGATATTGTATATTTCAAAGTACAAAGCCGTGTAGTAACTGAACAGACGGTGGGTATTTACACCAGGTATGTGAGATAATTTAGCAAGAGAACGCACAGTACAGTGGCCTATTAAAATGCCTAGATATTGTATATTTCAAAGTACACAGCCGTGTAGTAACTGAACAGACGGTGGGTATTTACACCAGGTATGTGAGATAATTTAGCAAGAGAACGCACAGTACAGTGGCCTATTAAAATGCCTAGATATTGTATATTTCAAAGTACACAGCCGTGTACTAACTGAACAGACGGTGGGTATTTACACCAGGTATGTGAAATTATTTAGCAAGAGAACGCACAGTACAGTTGCCAATTAAAAGGCCTAGATATTGTATATTTCAAGGTACACAGCAGTAGTGCCAAATATAGTTTGGTATGTAGCAGAGCACCTAATACACCACTAATGCCTCTCTCTGTCCCTACTCCAGCAGCTATCCCTGAATACAGCAGCCGTTCTCTGTAAAGTCTATATTGTAGTAAAGCTATCACTGAAGTCCACTGTAGTAGCCCTGATAAGGGCTTTTATTCACGCTCCTGCCTGTCCAACAGCTAAAATCTGTCTCTCCCTTCTCCAGCCTCTGTCCCTGACTAAGTTCACGCAGCATATGCGTACGAGCAGGAAGAGCTGAGTTTTTAATATTCGAGGTCACATGGTTTTTCCAGCCAATGCATGTAGACGCTGTTTTCGCGCTGCCAGCGTGCTCAGCGTGCCTGTCATACCCCCCCTGCATGTTGATTGGTGGAAAAAGAGCGCCAGGGAAGGTGGGAGGGGAAACGAATTCTAAGTGCGCCATCGCCGTTATACTCGATTGAAATCGAGTGTGCCGAATATCGTAGTATTCGATCGAATACCAGCTCGATCGAACACTACTCGCTCATCTCTAATCATATATAGCTAAATAAAAAAAAAAACGCACTGCCCATGTAACAGTACTTTATGCTATTCAAATAATACTTTTATAGCATCACAAGCTAAAAGTTCAATAACATGCTTACCATTTATACTCACCCCTTTCGCTAGTGATGTTCTCTATGGGGTTGGTCCAATTCTGCTGCCATTGGTTGTTTTTCCACGTGATTTGTGACTTTACAAGCATTTGTGACTTAATTCAAGCTTTATAAAAAGCTATATTCACCTGCTAAAGGTCCCTCTGTACAAGTGCTGTGGGTCCTGCTCCATGGCTTCCGGTCCCATTTGGACCAGAAGTTATGATGTGACATTCATCATTCACGTGATGACTAAGCCAATCACTGACCTCAATGATCACGTGCCATTCAAGCACAGTATAGAGGCCAATTATTGGCTGCGATGTCACATAAATGACAGACATGACGTCATCACTTCCAATCCAACAGGGACCGCATCCACAACACTGGAATGGAAGAATCTTTATCAGATGAGTAAAGCTTTTTTCTTTTTTTTATAAGCCTGTCTGCTCCCCTGAAGGTTTTCTCAACTCTCTGACAACCCAGACAAGGTCTTATCCAGGACTTTTTTTTTTTTAAATGTCTCCATCCCTGTACTCTGGTCCCTGCACTGACGGGGCCACATGCACAGTTGCACCCAGTCACTGGCCTCAGTGGTAACGTGACCCAGCAGTGATGTGCCGCTCAGGGATACGTTACTGCTCATCTAGGCATTTAAACTTTTAAAATGATATGACACCTACTACATGAGGGATCAGCAACCTTCAGCACTCCAGCTGCTGTGAAACTACAACTCCCGGAATGCACGCTTAGAAGTTTCAGAACAGCTGGAGTGCTAGAGGTTGCTGATCATTAATACAGTAACTGCACCGAGCCTACATTTGCCTCCAGCGCTGACTGGTTTTAGAGCCACCGCCGGGAATACCTCCTGCCCCCCATCTGCTGTTTGTGTGGGGTAGATGATACAGTGAGGCATCTGAGACGGGAGGAGATGGGGCAGGAAGGAGAAGGGACATTAGGCCCCTGGCGGTGGGAAGTAGGAACAGTGAGGCATCTGGGGCAATGGTGCAGAGAAGGGACAAAGAAGCATCTTGTGCAGGGGGAAGCAGAAGGGGCAGTGAGCAGAATAGACAGTGAGGCACTTGGGGCAGAGGGGAGCAGAAAGGGCAATGAGGCACTTGGGACGGGGTTTCCCTTATTATTCTGATGCTCATTAGTCAGTGAAACAACCAATGACGTCTTCCATCAGCCTCCTAAGGAACCCTTAAGTCGGTGCTGCAATCACGGTCTCCACAGCGCTGCTGGCTGATTAAATCATCATTGATAAGGTTGGGACAAGGGCGACGCATTGTCTGCCAGATATTGAACTGCTGTGCAGCGCCCTTGTCCCTCTCAGCAATGGGGATTAAATGAACCAGAAGCACTGCTGGGGTTGAGATTGCTCCACACAGAGCACAGGGAGAAGAGACTGACTTACAAATTAATTAGAGCACTTAAGCGCAGCCTTGACAGGCACTTTTTGTTTTCATTTTCGCCCCCAATAACTGTCTGTCATGTGGTGACCTATGCGGTCACCTATACCCACCTACCTTTCATTCCGGCCCTGGTGAGGAGGACTGAAGCCGACTTTGAAATGGGTTTCAAGTTCTTCTGGTACATGGACTGCCAGTGATATGTGATTAATTTATTAAGAGACATCTGTCTCTTAATAAATTAGGTGCATTTCACTCCAGTGCTCTGGTATCAAGACTGGCGTATGGAAACTCATGGTCTTTTTTATATAATTTAAATAATAACTGCAGATTTTACACTATACTGGTTGCTGGATGTAACCTTTGATTACTTTTTTAAACCATGTACAGCATCTTTGAAGCTCTTTAATATAAATAATAATATTATGACGTAATAGCCACTATAAATATGAACAACGAAAAAAAGTATCAAGGGCGGGCATACGTAAATGCATACGGTACATCCAAAATCATGTATTGCTACCCACCAAAAGTCACAGTGATGTTCTGAACTGCACTGCCCAGCAGCACAATGTGTAAGTTCAGACAGGCTGTGTAGACCTGCACCAGATTTACCACAGGGGCTCAGGCTGGATGATAAATGTGGTTCAGAGATAGAGACTTTGTCTAATGTTGTGCCAGCTGTTGGTTGGTTTAGTTTCAGAAAGAATTTTATGTCAGAATAGTGGCACAATTGTGGTATAAAATATTGCATATTAGGTCATACCCCTTTGCGAGTAGCCATACTGTCTCACTGGTAATTCGCACCGTTATTCCAGACTAGTGGGGCACAATTTACTCCAGGATGGAGTATGTGGTACTACAGGATCGAATAATTTCTCCAGAATGTAGCATTAGTTCATGTAGGGCAATGTATGACATCAGAGTGGCATCAAAATTCACTTTAGACCCCTGCAATCCATTGTAAAGGCTATTACCATAACAGTGCTTTAACCCCTTCCTGTCTGCTCCATGTAAATATAGGCTATGGCTGGGTATTTCGTTTCGGTGGAGTAACGGAGTAAATCTGATTGCCTGATTGGAGTCGGGAAGGAATTTTTGTTCCGCTAAAGTGGGGTAAATTGGCTTCTACCTCACAGGGTTTTTTTTTTTGCCTTCCTCTGGATCAACTTGCAGGATAACAGGCCGAACTGGATGGACAGATGTCTTTTTGCAGCCTTATAAACTATGTATGTAAAAGAAGCAGTGGAGGGCAGATCCAGTCATCCAGAGAGTCAGGATCTGCAATAAACCAGTGTGCTTCTTTAACGGAGGAAATCAAGTACAAAACAATACAGGAATAACATGGCAGAAGAAGGTTTCATACTGAGGAAAGGCCTGAGCTAGCTGTACCACTCATTCTCAGAATACTGGTACCTTGATGAAATGATGGTGGCCCAGGGTCTCTGGCCCAGTCGTTCCGCTGCCCCTGGTCAAAAAGCTGGTGACCTAGGGTCTGTGGCAGAGTATCCCCATCGCAGAGTCTTCTTCTGGTCACTCATGCAGTCTGGCAGAGTCTCTTCTACTGAACACTGGTCCCTATCTGCAGAATGGCAGAGTCTCTCCTGGTCCCTATCTGCAGACAACTAGGGCCTCTGACTGCTTTCCTTATTTACAGTTGCTAGCTGAACTTTAACTTTCTAGTGGGAGGGATGTGAAGAAGCACAGTCTAAACAGAAGCATTGTTATAATTTTAGTCTGTCATAGAGTTGTATGAAGTTTTAATGCAAGTCTATAGGAATGAATAATTAGTTTTTCCAGACATAAAGTCTTCAGACGTAAATAACAGAGCTAAACCAGTCAGAAGGTCAGTATGTCTTTTTTCCATCCCAAACTTTGCATAGTCCCTATTAGTAATTGTGAAAGATATCTAACTTCTCAGTGCATAGATAGAAAATCCCAAAGTCTCTCACTATTAGCTGGCTGTGCATTAATCCTTTCCACAGTACAGTGCAGATATAGTGCAAATGCTTTTATTATATTAGGATATATTACAATAAACATATGAAATGTAGTCCAACAATATAAAACAGTAAGTGCACAGTTAGGGTTGTCACGATACCAGAATTTTGAGTTCGATACCGATACGTACAAAAGTATCACGATACTCGATACTGATACGATACCTCGCCAAAATAAAAAAGAACCTATTAATGCCACCCTGGCCCTTATCTGTGCGC
Source organism: Rhinella marina (assembly GCA_900303285.1). NCBI lineage: Eukaryota > Metazoa > Chordata > Amphibia > Anura > Bufonidae > Rhinella > Rhinella marina. Next base: position 85,717 of record ONZH01021887.1, on the reverse strand, counting down.
CCCTCACCCCCCCCGACCTTGCTTTTGACCCTGCTCTGTGCACCACCCTGGCCCTTTCAATGCAGCCCCTGGATCTTATCTGCGCCCCTTTGGCTGTGCCTACCTGGCCCCTGTCTGCACCCCTGGGATCTGGCCCTTGTCTTTGTACGCCTCTTCCTGGTCTGCGCCCCTGGGCCCTTATCTGTGCCCCACTCCCTCTTTGTCTGTGCCTCTCTGGTTGTCGTCTCTGCTGCCCCCTGTGTGCGCCACCCTGGCCCTTATCTGTGCACCCCTCATCCCCCCCCTTCTCCCCAGGACCTTGCTTGTGACCCTGCCCCTTACCCCTTAACTGTGCGCCACTGGCACTTTTCAGTGTAGCCCCTAGCCTTATCTTGGTCCCCCAGGCCTTGTTTGCACAGGTGTACTGTGACATCACTGTGCTTATTATCCCTGTACAGTGACATGACTGTGTTTATTATCCCTGTACTGTGACATCACTTGTTTATTATCTCTGTACTGTGACATCATTGTGTTTATTATCCCTGTACAGTGACATCACTGTGTTTATTATCTCTGTACTGTGACATCATTGTGTTTATTATCCCTGTACTGTGACATCACTGTGTGTATTATCCCTGTACTGTGACATATCTGTGTTTATTATCCCTGTTCGGTGACATCGCTGTGTGTATTATCCCTGTACTGTGACATCACTGTGTGTATTATCCCTGTACTGTGACATCACTGTGTTTATTATCTTTGTACAGTGACATTGCTGTGTGTATTATCCCTGTACTGTGACATATCTGTGTTTATTATCCCTGTTCGGTGACATCGCTGTGTGTATTATCCCTGTACTGTGACATCACTGTGTGTATTATCCCTGTACTGTGACATCACTGTGTTTATTATCTTTGTACAGTGACATTGCTGTGTGTATTATCCCTGTACAGTGACATCGCTGTATTATCCCAGTGCAGGAAGAGGTAAGTGGTCTGTGTTTGTCTGTTTGTTTTTTATTTTTCAGGGTCGTGAATGCAGAGGACTACGTCGGATTCGGTGGACTACGTCGGACCAGCTTTTTTTTTTTTTTTTTTTTTTTTTTTAAATAAAATGGTCAAACAGGGGTCTGGGGGAGTGTTTATTTCAATAAAATGTTTTATACTTGTGTGTGTGTATTTTTTTTCCAATACTACAGTTTTAGTAATCACGGCTATCTACAGACGGCCCTGATTACTAATACTGGGCTTAGTGCTTGCCGGTATGGCAGGCCAGCACTAACCCCAACATCTATTACCTTGGCACCCACCGCCACCAGGGGTGCCGGGAAGAGCCGGGTACCCGCAGGACTGGACCTTCTAAATTGAGGGTCTGGCTCTGGGGTGGCTGCAGGCTGGTACCATTAGGCTGGGAAGGGCCAATAACCATGTCCCTTCCCACCCTGGTAGTGCCAGGCTGCCGCTGCTGGTTGTATCTGGCTGGTGAAGGAAAAAAGGGGGGGACCCCATGCCATTTTTTTTTTTAAATAATGAAATTTTTGAAAAAAAATGGCGTGGGGTCCCCCCCCTTTTTTCCTTCACCAGCCAGATACAACCAGCAGCGGCAGCCTGGCACTACCAGGGTGGGAAGGGACACGGTTATTGGCCCTTCCCAGCCTAATGGTACCAGCCTGCAGCCGCCCCAGAGTCAGACCCTCAATTTAGAAGGTCCAGTCCTGCGGGTACCCGGCTCTTCCCGGCACCCCTGGTGGCGGTGGTTGCCGAGGTAATAGATATTGGGGTTAGTGCTGGCCTGCCATACCGGCAAGCACTAAGCCCAGTATTAGTAATCAGGGCCGTCTGTAGATAGCCGTAATTACTAAAACTGTAGTATTGTAAAAAAAAATACACACACAAGTATAAAACATTTTATTGAAATAAACACTCCCCCAGACCCCTGTTTGACCATTTTATTAAAAAAAAAAAAAAAATCTGGTCCGACGTAGTCCACCGAATCCGACGTAGTCCTCTGCATTCATGACCCTGAAAAATAGAAAACAAACACAGACCACTTACCTCTTCCTGCACTGGGATAATACACACAGCGATGTCACTGTACAGGGATAATAAACAGTGATGTCACAGTACAGGGATAATAAACACAGTGATGTCACCGTACAGGGATAATAAACACAGGGATGTCACAGTACAGGGATAATACACACAGCGATGTCACCATACAGGGATAATAAACACAGGGATGTCACAGTACAGGGATAATACACACAGCGATGTCACCGTACAGGGATAATAAACACAGTGATGTCACCGTACAGGGATAATAAACACAGTGATGTCACCGTACAGTGATAATAAACACAGTGATGTCACAGTACAGGGATAATAAACACAGTGATGTCACAGTACAGGGATAATAAACACAGTGATGTCACAGTACAGGAATAATAAATCTCAGATCAACGTCTTGTGCCACCATCAGACCTCAGATCTACACAATGTGCACCCATCAAAGCTCAGGTCCAGCGTCTTGTGCCCCCATCAGACCTCAGGGCAGCCTCTTGTGCCCCCATCAGACCTCAGGTCAGCCTCTTGTGCCCCCATCAGACCTCAGGTCAGCCTCTTGTGCCCCCATCAGACCTCAGGTCAGCCTCTTGTGCCCCCATCAGACCTCAGGTCAGCCTCTTGTGCCCCCATCAGACCTCAGGTCAGCCTCTTGTGCCCCCATCAGACCTCAGGTCAGCCTCTTGTTCCCCCATCAGACCAGCCTCTTGTGCCCCCATGTGCCCCCATCAGACCTCAGGTCAGTGTCTTGTGCCCCCCTCAGACCTCAGATCAGCCCACCCAGCCACTTTAAAAAAATCATACTTACCTGTTCTGGCCGCCGCTGTCCTCAAGTTCCCCGCTCCACTCTCTTGCCTGCCGGCGCTCACTATGACCTGACGCTGCGTCAGGTCATAGCGTCAGGTCATAGTGCGCGCCAGGGAAGACGGTGGAGCGCGGAACCAGTGAGGACAGCGGCGGCCAGAACAGGTAAGTATGATTTTTTTTTTAAGTGGCTGGGACCTGGGTGGGCTGATCTGAGGGGGGTGCGGGGGCCCTGGCAGCGCGGCAGCACGGCAGGCCGATATTAGAACATGGGGCAACGCATTAAAGTGATGCGCGCACCATGTTCTAAGTATCGGACTGCAAGAAAACTCGGTATCGAGCTTCGGTACCGCACTAGGTACCGAAACCGTACCGAGTTTTCGATATATCGTGCAACCCTAGTGCACACAACAACATAAATCAAAGTTCAAGTTAATGGGGTTGTCCATGCTCAGAGCTGAACCCAGACATAACCCCCTTTTCACCCAGTCAGCCCTCTCTGGGCCCACACTGCACTGTGACCTTACTGTACACCAGGGATCAGCAACCTTCGGCACTCCAGCTGTTGTGAAACTACAACTCCTAGCATGCTAAATTCACTTCTTTGGGAGTTCTGAGGACAGCCAAACAAGTGTGCATGCTGGGAGTCGTAGTTTCACCACAGCTGGAGTGCCGGAGGTTGCTGACCCCTGCTGTACACCATCAGAACAGTGCATATAGTAATTTTTAAATTCAATTTATAGATTCAATAAGCAATTACAGCTTTACAAAATTATTCAATACTTTGGTATTAACATACTCCTGTATGCTAATACATTATGTTCTGTGTCTCTATGGCACAGGCTGCGGTTAAGTCAACACTAGTGTGCCTTAAAGAGGTTTTCTGGGAGTTAAATACTGATGACTTATCCTCAGGATAAGTCATCAGTATCTGATCAGTATCTGATCCTGAGGATAGGTCATCAGTACTTAACTCCCGGAAAACCCCTTTAACAGCAGGAATAACGGCTCTTTCTAGGTTCCCAGGACAGACTGCCGAGGACTTACACAGTTTGCAATAAGACCAATGGAACCCAGTCAGAGGGAGTATTCCCCTTTCATCATGCTGTGGTCACAGACTGCACCAATCAAAGGCTTGGGATTCGAGCTACCACCGATCCTGGTTGTGGAGTAAAAGGCTGCTTTAAAAGCCAAAGCTGTTAGTTTATTCTTAGAGCAGGAGTGATCACAGAAGCGTTCTGCTCCCTGTAAAACAGTGATGACAAAAGACAGTGGATGGTCCTTAAAGGATTAACAGTTGAGGCCATACTTCGTTCCACCAGGAACATAACCAATTATCTTCTGTCTATATTCACTGTCAAAAGGATAGTCAATGAATTGACAAAGGCAGCTTTGTTCTGCTGATGTTTTTCTAAGGCCCCTTTCACACCTGCGGCGCGGGGATCCGGCAGGCTGTTCCGGTGGGTGAATCACTGTAATGGGGGTGGGCCGCGGATCCAGCCGCAGCACGGCAACCCCTGCTGAGAGGCAGCCGGAACAAAATCTAAAGGCTTTTTCATTTGTGGCCAGCCCTTCAGTCACATTCTTTTCCACCATGGTTCAAAAAAAGTCAAAACTGGTCCCATAATACACAATAGGGGAGATTTATCAAAACTGGTGTAAAGAAAAACTGATTTAGTTGCCCATAGCAATCAATCAGATTCAACCAAAGGGGCTTTGAAAAATTATACGTGGTATCTAATCTAATCTAATCTAATTGCTATGAGCAGTTTAGCAAATATTGATAAATCCCAACCTATGTGCACAAATAGTTAGGTTCTGAAGGTTTATCTATAGCCTACAAACAAGCATGTTCTGCTAAGTACTGTTACTTCCTAGAGAAACTCTACTCAATATACACCATACGTATATTATGGATGTTGCATCTTTAAATATGCCGCCTATGGTAGGGCTTAAAGGGGTTGTCTCACTTCAGCAAGTGGCATTTATCATGTAGAGTAGGTTAATAAAGTATTATTATTATCCATATTGCCTCCTTTGCTGGCCGGATTCATTTTTCCATGGTTATGACCACCCTGCAATCCAGCATTAGGGGCTGCGCTTGCACACTATAGGAAAAAGCACAATCCCACGGTCCCAGCCACCAGAAAGGCCGGGGCTTTTTCTATAGTGTGCAAGCATAACCACTACTGATAGATTGCAGGGTGGTCGTAACTAGAGATGAGCGAGTAGTGTTCGATCGAGCTGGTATTCGATCGAATACTACGCTATTTGGCGTACTCGATTTCGTTCGAGTATAACGGCGATGGCGCACTTAGAATTCGTTTCCCCTCCCACCTTCCCTGGCGCTCTTTTTCCACCAATCACCATGCAGGGGGGGTATGACAGGCACGCTGAGCACGCTGGCAGCGCGAAAACGGCGTCTACATGCATTGGCTGGAAAAACCATGTGACCTCGAATATTAAAAACTCAGCTCTTCCTGCTCGTACGCATATGCTGCGTGAACTTAGTCAGGGACAGAGGCTGGAGAAGGGAGAGACAGGTTTTAGCTGTTGGAAAGGCAGGAGCGTGATTAAAAGCCCTTATCAGGGCTACTATAGTGCAGTACAGTGATAGCTTTACTATAATATAGACTTTACAGAGAACGGCTGCTGTATTCAGGGATAGCTGCTGGAGTAGGGACAGAGAGAGGCATTAGTGGTGTATTAGGTGCTCTGCTACATACCAAACTATATTTGGCACTACTGCTGTGTACCTTGAACTATAAAATATATAGGCCTTATAATTGGCAACTGTACAGTGCGTTCTCTTGCAAACTAATTTAAATACCTGGTGTAAATACCCACCGTCTGAACAGTTAGTACACGGCTGTGTACCTTGAACTATAAAATATATAGGCCTTATACTAGGCAACTGTACTGTGCGTTCTCATGCAAAATTATTTAAATACCTGGTGTTTATACCCACCGTCTGAAAAGTTAGTACACGGCTGTGTACCTTGAACTATAAAATATATAGGCCTTATACTAGGCAACTGTACTGTGCGTTCTCTTGCAAAATTATTTAAATACCTGGTGTTTATACCCACCATCTGAAAAGTTAGTACACGGCTGTGTACCTTGAACTATAAAATATATAGGCCTTATAATTGGCAACTGTACTGTGCGTTCCTCTTGCAAAATTATTTAAATACCTGGTGTTTATACCCACCGTCTGAAAAGTTAGTACACGGCTGTGTACCTTGAACTATAAAATATATAGGCCTTATACTAGGCAACTGTACTGTGCGTTCTCTTGCAAAATTATTTAAATACCTGGTGTTTATACCCACCGTCTGAAAAGTTAGTACACGGCTGTGTACCTTGAACTATAAAATATATAGGCCTTATACTAGGCAACTGTACTGTGCGTTCTCTTGCAAAATTATTTAAATACCTGGTGTTTATACCCACCGTCTGAAAAGTTAGTACACGGCTGTGTACCTTGAACTATAAAATATATATAGGCCTTATAATTGGCAACTGTACTGTGCGTTCTCTTGCAAAATTATTTAAATACCTGGTGTTTATACCCACCGTCTGAAAAGTTAGTACACGGCTGTGTACCTTGAACTATAAAATATATATAGGCCTTATAATTGGCAACTGTACTGTGCGTTCTCTTGCAAAATTATTTAAATACCTGGTGTTTATACCCACCGTCTGAAAAAGTTAGTACACGGCTGTGTACCTTGAACTATAAAATATATAGGCCTTATAATTGGCAACTGTACTGTGCGTTCTCTTGCAAAATTATTTAAATACCTGGTGTTTATACCCACCGTCTGAAAAGTTAGTACACGGCTGTGTACCTTGAACTATAAAATATATATAGGCCTTATAATTGGCAACTGTACTGTGCGTTCTCTTGCAAAATTATTTAAATACCTGGTGTTTATACCCACCGTCTGAAAAGTTAGTACACGGCTGTGTACCTTGAACTATAAAATATATATAGGCCTTATAATTGGCAACTGTACTGTGCGTTCTCTTGCAAAATAATTTCACGGCTGTGAAGGCAAAATATTGTAACCAAAAAAAAAAAAAATGCGGAGGGGGGCTAGCGGAATAGGACGTGGACGAGGACGGGGGCGCGGAAATGCTGTTGGGGGCCTTGTTGAAGCCAGTGGGGATACAATGCGTGCTGGTGAGGGTCAGCCAGGATCCCGCTCATCCAGAATCCCTGCCTTTATGGGACAGTTAAGCAGGGGGCGGGTTACACCGCTGTTGAGGCCTGAGCAGGTTGAACAGGTGGTGCAATGGATAGCCGATAGCGCTTCCACACAGTTGTCCACCAGCCAGTCATCCACACAGTCTCACTCTGACCCTCCTTCCTCCACACCTGGCCAACAGAGTCATCCCACCATTGACCCCTCCCAGGAGCTCTTTTCGGGTCCTTTTTCAGATGTGCCGGAAGAATCCCAGGAGCTAGCAGAGGAATTTGTTTGTAGTGATGCCCAAACACTTGAGTTTTCGCCATCTCCTGCTGATGTGGACCCTGAGCCAGCATCTGTTATCATGAGCGATGATGATGATGAGACGCAGTTGCCATCAAGGGAGGCTGTTGGAATGTCCAGTGGGCAGGAGGAGGAGCAGAGTGAGGAAGTTGAGGTGGTGGATGACGAAATGACCGACCCCACTTGGCCAGGGGTGATGTCCAGCGAGGAAGTAGTGGAGAGGTGGTGGTCTGCGCAGCACCGAAAAAGGCAGCAAGAGGCAGAGGGATGTCCAGAGGCAGAGGGATGTCCAGAGGCAGAGGGATGTCCACAGGCAGAGGGATGTCCAGAGGCAGAGGACAGTCCAGACAGAGAAGTGAGGCCACAGCCAGCAGGGCCGAAGCTGTTCCCAGCAGTGGGCAGTCGCGCGAAGCTCCCCCATCGAGGCCTCGTACTTCTGTGGTGTGGAGATTTTTTAATGTTTGTGCGGATGACAAACTGAGCGCGGTTTGCACACTCTGCCACTCAAAAGTGAGTAGGGGCTCTGAGAAGAGCAATCTGACCACCTCAGGCATGCGGCGTCACTTGGAAGTCAAGCACTGGGCTGAGTGGGAGAGAGCAAACGCAATACAACCTGCGCCCGGTCTTGCTGCCACTGCCTCTTCCCCTGTGTTGTGTGCTGCCACTGCGGTCCAGACCTCCAGCCAGGACACCTCCACATCTGCCTCTGCCTCGGCTACTTTGGGGCCTTCTCCTTCAGCCTCCCCTTCCCCCGCCTCTTCGCCTGCACCTTCACACTCCTCGTCCCAACAACTGTCCATCTCGCAGGCGTTCGACCGCAGGCGGAAGTACGCCTCGAGTCACCCCCAAGCCCAAGCCTTAAACTGCCACATCTCCAAACTGCTGGCCCTGGAGATGTTGCCGTTTAGGCTTGTGGAGACGCAGGCCTTCCGCGACCTGATGGCGGCTGCCGCACCTCGCTATTCCATCCCCAGCCGCCACTACTTTTCCCGGAGTGCCGTCCCCGCCCTGCACCAGCACGTGTCGCGTAACATCAGGCGGGCCCTGAGGTACGCAGTCAGCGCAAAGGTCCACTTGACCACCGACTCGTGGACAAGCGCTTGCGGCCAGGGACGATACATCTCTTTGACGGCACACTGGGTGAATGTAGTGGAAGCGGGGACGGGGTCGCAAACAGAGACGGCCTACCTACCACCCCCGCCCAAGATTGCCAGCATGGGTTCTGATAAACCCCCCTCCTCCTCCGCCTTAACATCGCCCTCAGCCGCTAGCTGGAAGCGTTGCAGCACTGGCGCGGGGAGACGTCAGCAGGCGGTGCTTAAGCTCATCAGCTTGGGCGACAGGAAGCACAGCGCCCCAGAGGTGAGGGACGCCATATTGCAGCAGACGGAGATGTGGCTGTCGCCGCTGCAGCTAGGACCAGGCATGGTCGTGTGCGATAACGGCCGTAACCTGGTGGCAGCTCTGGAGCTTGCCGAACTCAATCACGTACCATGCCTGGCCCACGTTTTTAATCTGGTAGTCCAAAAATTTCTAAAGACTTACCCCAACCTGGCAGAGCTACTGGTGAAAGTGCGGCGCTTGTGCGCTCACTTTCGGAAGTCAACTGTAGCTGCTGCTAGCTTAAAAAAACTCCAGCAACGCCTCCATTTGCCTGAACATCGGCTGTTGTGCGACCTGCCGACTCGCTGGGATTCCACCTATTCCATGTTGGCCAGGGTGTGTGAGCAGCAGAGAGCATTGATGGAGTACCAGATTATGAATCCACGCGTGCCTCCAACTCAGCTCCCTCAGTTTGCCAACCACGAGTGGCCATGGATGGCAGACATATGCGATGTACTGCGTATCTTTGAGGAGTCCACCAAGAAGGTCAGCAGCGAGGACGCTATAGTGAGCGTAACCATCCCGCTCCTATGCGTCCTTAAAGAATCACTCATCGCAATAAGGGAGAACGCATTGCACGCAGAGGAGACGGGGGTAGGAGGAGACGCAACGGAGCTACACAGTCAGACCACACTTTTGTCTGCTTCTCGGTGGCAGTTGCAGGAGGAGGAGGAGGATGAGGAGGAGGAGGACGACGTGGAGGTGGCTGTGGAAGAGGAGGAGGATGCTGGCGGCGAGGGTAGCAGTCAGGCTGTGTGCGTCCCATTGGTTCAGCGCGGATGGGGCGGAGAGGAGGCGGAAGAGGAAGAGGAGGAAATGGCAAGTGATCCTTCTGGTGGGGGCAGTGACGTCATGCCTATTCAGAGTCTGGCACACATGGCTGACTTCATGCTGGGCTGCTTTTCCCGGGACACACGTGTTGTCCGGATAGTGGAGAACAAACTGTACTGGGTCTTCGCACTCCTGGACCCCCGGTATAAAGATAACGTCTCTTCTTTTATTCCGGTAGAGGAGAGGACGAATCGATTGCTGGAATACCAGAGGGAACTCGTGCAGAACATGATGGAGATTTTCCCACCCACCATCGCTGGCGGCAGAGAGGAGAGGGTCTCCCAGAGTCCCACAAAATCAATCAGGCCCACAGCCACCAGGGGAACACTCTCCAAGGTGTGGGACACGTTCATGGCACCCCCTCGTGCAACTTCCATCACTGCGGGGCCCGCTATCAGTAGGAGGGACAAGTATCGGCGGATGTTGCGGGAGTACCTGGCAGACCGTACCCCTGTCCTCCCCGATCCCTCGGCGTCCTACACTTACTGGGTCTCCAAGTTGGACACGTGGCTGGAACTGTCCCTGTACGCCTTGGAGGTGCTTGCCTGCCCTGCCGCCAGCGTGCTATCAGAAAGGGTGTTCAGCGCAGCCGGGGGCATTATAACCGATAAGCGCAGCCGCCTGTCAACCGACAGTGCCGACAGGCTGACGCTAATCAAAATGAACAGCAAGTGGATTGACCCGGACTTTGCTTCTCCAACAGTGGAAAGCAGCCAAAAGTGAAGTGCCATCTGTATGAAGTGCCATTTCCTCCTCCACCTCCTCCTCCTCCTCCTTAACCGCCGTAGAATTGCTCCGTAAATAAGAAAAATTTATATATTTATGGCTCACCTCTTGGGCCTCCACAAAATGTTTAAGAGGTCTCACCTCTTGGGCCTCCACATAATTTTTAAGAGGTCTCACCTCTTGGGCCTCCACATAATTTTTAAGAGGTCTCACCTCTTGGGCCTCCACAAAATTTTTAACAGGTCTCACCTCTTGGGCCTCCACAAAATGTTTAAGAGGTCTCACCTCTTGGGCCTCCACATAATTTTTAAGAGGTCTCACCTCTTGGGCCTCCACATAATTTTTAAGAGGTCTCACCTCTTGGGCCTCCACAAAATTTTTAACAGGTCTCACCTCTTGGGCCTCCACAAAATGTTTAAGAGGTCTCACCTCTTGGGCCTCCACAAAATTTTTAACAGGTCTCACCTCTTGGGCCTCCACAAAATTTTATCAAGGTCTCACCTCTTGGGCCTCCACAAAATTTTTAACAGGTCTCACCTCTTGGGCCTCCACAAAATGTTTAAGAGGTCTCACCTCTTGGGCCTCCACAAAATTTTATCAAGGTCTCACCTCTTGGGCCTCCACAAAATTTTTAACAGGTCTCACCTCTTGGGCCTCCACAAAATTTTATCAAGGTCTCACCTCTTGGGCCTCCACAAAATTTTATCAAGGTCTCACCTCTTGGGCCTCCACAAAATTTTATCAAGGTCTCACCTCTTGGGCCTCCACAACATTTTTAACAGGTCTCACCTCTTGGGCCTCCACATAATTTTTAACAGGTCTCACCTCTTGGGCCTCCACATAATTTTTAAGAGGTCTCACCTCTTGGGCCTCCACATAATTTTTAAGAGGTCTCACCTCTTGGGCCTCCACATAATTTTTAAGAGGTCTCACCTCTTGGGCCTCCACATAATTTTTAAGAGGTCTCACCTCTTGGGCCTCCACAAAATTTTTAACAGGTCTCACCTCTTGGGCCTCCACAAAATGTTTAAGAGGTCTCACCTCTTGGGCCTCCACAAAATTTTTAACAGGTCTCACCTCTTGGGCCTCCACAAAATTTTATCAAGGTCTCACCTCTTGGGCCTCCACAAAATTTTTAACAGGTCTCACCTCTTGGGCCTCCACATAATTGTATCAAGGTCTCACCTCTTGGGCATCCACAAAATTTTTAAGAGGTCTCACCTCTTGGGCCTCCACATAATTTTATCAAGGTCTCACCTCTTGGGCATCCACAAAATTTTTAACAGGTCTCACCTCTTGGGCCTCCACAAAATGTTTAAGAGGTCTCACCTCTTGGGCCTCCACAAAATTTTATCAAGGTCTCACCTCTTGGGCCTCCACAAAATTTTATCAAGGTCTCACCTCTTGGGCATCCACAAAATTTTTAACAGGTCTCACCTCTTGGGCCTCCACATAATTTTATCAAGGTCTCACCTCTTGGGCATCCACAAAATTTTTAACAGGTCTCACCTCTTGGGCCTCCACAAAATGTTTAAGAGGTCTCACCTCTTGGGCCTCCACAAAATTTTATCAAGGTCTCACCTCTTGGGCCTCCACAAAATGTTTAAGAGGTCTCACCTCTTGGGCCTCCACAAAATTTTATCAAGGTCTCACCTCTTGGGCCTCCACAAAATTTTATCAAGGTCTCACCTCTTGGGCCTCCACAAAATTTTATCAAGGTCTCACCTCTTGGGCCTCCACAACATTTTTAACAGGTCTCACCTCTTGGGCCTCCACATAATTTTTAACAGGTCTCACCTCTTGGGCCTCCACATAATTTTATCAAGGTCTCACCTCTTGGGCCTCCACAAAATTTTTAACAGGTCTCACCTCTTGGGCCTCCACAAACTTTTATCAAGGTCTCACCTCTTGGGCCTCCACAAAATTTTTAACAGGTCTCACCTCTTGGGCGTCCACAAAATGTTTAAGAGGTCTCACCTCTTGGGCCTCCACATAATTTTTAACGGGTCTCACCTCTTGGGCCTCCACAAAATGTTTAAGAGGTCTCACCTCTTGGGCGTCCACAAAATGTTTAAGAGGTCTCACCTCTTGGGCCTCCACATAATTTTTAAGAGGTCTCACCTCTTGGGCCTCCACACAATTTTTAAGAGGTCTCACCTCTTGGGCCTCCACACAATTTTTAAGAGATCTCACCTCTTGGGCCTCCACATAATTTTTAAGAGGTCTCACCTCTTGGGCCTCCACAAAATTTTCCATGAGCCTCTGGCCAGCCCACGGCCTCTTCCTGCCTTTTGCGGTCCTACGCATCCCTCAACATCCCCACTGCTTTACCTGCTAGACATGACACTGGGCCAGGTCGGGTCACTGACATTTCAAGCGCCAACAATTTGGGCATTTTAAGGCTTCTGCATGTGTTTGAGTTGTTTTTACATTTTAAAGAAGACATGTCTGACCACATCTCACACACACACAATGATAATTAGGGGTGGGGTCTATTTGCTTTCCCCTTTGCCAATGCCATCTGTGGTTGTCATAGGCAACGTGATTCTAGTTTGGCTTGGGGTCCATGGCAATGTAGAGGAAAGAAGGTTTCCTTGTATGGTCTCACTTTACAGAGAGGTTAGATTGTGTTTGGAGTGTATTGTTGAGAGGCTGTGATAGTGGCGTAATAGTGCGACTTGGGCGCGTTATATGCACCCAGACATGCTTCCCCTGCTGTCCCAGTTGCATTCCAGCAGTGTTGGCATCCTTTTCTGAGGTTTCAGGGTGGACTTGGTGACCTCCAAGTGGTCGAATTGAGATTTCCAAGTGGCGAGCATTTTTTTCCCATAGACTTTAATGGGATTCGATATTCGGTCGAATAGTCGAATTTCCGGTCTATTCGAATCGAATTTCGAACTTTCGAATATTTCACTACTCGCTCATCTCTAGTCGTAACCATGTGATAGAAAAATGAATCCAGCCAGCAAAGGAAGCAATATAGATAATCACAATACATTAGTAAGTGTCTTGTTCAAACCCCCAGTCTTGAAATGGTTAAGACTGAGGAATTTTAGTTGAGCTATTGTAAGTGAAATTTGAGATGGTTGTAAAAAAATATGGCCAAAGGTTCTTCCCCAGAAGTACAGATACGCTGTTGTAGAATTATTAACTTTAGGAGAATAAAAACAGAATAAGTTGGCAGACGATTCACTGAATGTTCTGATCATTGAACTTTCTCACTGACAACACAGAAAAAGGCATGGAGACAGCAGGCAAGGTAAGTGCATAGATTTGTTTCCAGCCCACTTACCTTTATTTTTGCATGGTTTATTTTTCAGACACACCTAAATGTTTCAGTTACTTATTCAGCGATTTTTTTGTATTACACATTATCATACTATGGGGCCAGAGATACCAGGAACAACTTCTGTGCTGGCAAAGACCTTATCAGTTATTTCACAACTGACCTATCAGTCCTTATTGATGATATGACATTTTTTCAAATCAACGCGATCCAAATTATTATTATTGATATTGATACCTTTTACAGCATACTACATATGTAATGATCATTATATGATGACGATTATTATTAGATGTACAGGGGTGCACCTAGCCTTTCTGCTGCCTAGGGCGAAAACTAAAACAGTGCCCCCCCATGCCAATTTGTTAAAGGGGTTATCCAAGACTATAAAAATGTCCCCTCACAATGAATATACTTACCTGGCTCTCCATTCCCTGTGCCACTCCTGGTCCCCACACTGCCGATGCTGCTTTCCCCCCGTGCACGGATGAAAACATCCGGTGTTGGGGGGGGGGAGCAGCCAATGGCAGGCGGGGATGGGCTTAAGCCTCCCTAGCATCACCCGTGATGCGACGTGGGGAGATCTATGTAATGTGACAGGATGGGGCAGATCCTTTAGAAGAAAACTGCAACGTAAGCTAAAAACCACACAGTTTGTGTGAACAGGACTTTTGAAATCTTCTTTTCTGTAGGTAATTTGTAAACAGTGAAATGTACAGAACCCAGCATATGTGAATGTAACCTTAGATTAACTTTTATTACAGGTAATTAAGTGCAAGGCGGCTGTGACATGGGAAGCAAATCAACCATTTTCCGTTGAAGAAATCGAAGTTGCTCCACCTAAAGCCCAAGAAATAAGAATAAAAGTATGTCCTTCTCTTTACATTTCTAAGAATTTCATAAAACTGCTACATTCGTCGTGCAATACAAAGGATTTTCCTTATGGATTCATAAGAAATGAAGTTTTTTAAAAAAATTGTGACTAGGGATGAGCGAAACACATGTTCGCTCATCCCTAATTGTGACCTTTTGTATGAACATTTTTCACAGGTATTTTAAAAAAGCTGTCTTAGAAGCCTATGAAAGTTTTTTTTTATGAAATAAAACTAATAGTTGATGCTTATATCTTTTGAACAGTAATGAAACTCTAAGGACCTATTCACGTTTGGATTCTACATTATGTGTGATGTGTAATCTGAACCCACCATGGGTTTAATGACCCAAACTCACAGCCAGTGGCGTAACTAGAAATGACTGGGCCCCATAGCAAATTTTTGAATGCCCACTTCTGTGGCTAGTCAAGATGGCTCTTTCAGACGAGGCCCAGCAGCCGCTCCGTCCATTTCCTACAGTGTCTCTGTATATAATGTCATTGTATAATGCTGTTGTATTATCCTGTATAATGCTGTTGAGGGGGCCCTGACAATAAAATTTTTTAAAGAATAAAAAACCTTATTGTTTATAGTCCACTGTTTTTTGGCACTACAGGATCAATAGAAGTAGGCCACCTTCACCACAAAGTTCAGATATTTAGATCCGCACAGCCTCTGTTGCTGGCAAACAGTGATTCTATATGGGGACGAGCGATGGCATTTGCGATCGCTCCTCCCCATACTGTGGGGGAGATCGCTGCATGCAATTTCAATGCTCTTCACTGACAAGCAAGTGTTTGTCAGAAAGGAACGCTTCCTTTCTAACTATTGTCTGCTAAGATGTGTAATGTAAAGGGGCCTTTAGATGTGTTCTTTGTGTTGTTATCATTTTGATTAGTGAAATAATTCCTCACCTCAACCTTTCCAAAAAAGCCAGCAGGTTTCTACCAAAATGTTCAGAATACTGGAGCTATCCTTAACTCAACTTTCTTGGATAAAAGCCCACTCCCAACAGAAGAGAAGTAGCTGAAAGTGCAGCCACCACCATAATTGACATGGTGGTCTATGAGTAATGAGCTTTGTTAGTTTTATTACAAAACATATGCAGAGAGCCCCTAAGGAGCCTGTGTAGAGAATGGGAGTGGTAGTGGCCCTGATAAGATGATGTGTTACGGTAAACTCCATCATGCTGTTACCCCCTGGGGATCAGTACAATGAAAAGGCGGTATAAGGAATCAGGCCAGAGGTAGAATAATAAAAGTCTTTTTACATAATGCAAAATAGGAATTGCATTACATTCAACAGTAGTTGTAGACAGTGCAATTTCTCTTCCCAGATGATGAGGTATGGTGGCTGGCAAAGTGTGAGCTATTGGCACCTCTGGTATGCGATTTTGCTGATGACTCTGTGTGCTGGCACTTGTGGCTATGAGTGTCAGCTGTGTAATACAGACTTCGAGTTGGTCTGGACTGGATGTAATATAGGTGATGGGTGTCTGAGCCATAGTCCCTCATCTGCAGCAGGGTCTGTCGTGCTGAGGCTTGCAGGTCACTTTGCTGATTTTAAATGCTGTAGACAAGGTCTGGGGGACTGCACATATCATTTAGAATTAGTGCTAGAAAGGTCAGCCGCAACCAATCTTGATGTTAGCAGACCATATGGCATTTTACCACATTATTTACGATGACTAAATAACTTAACAAATAAGTTTAAAGTAAATCTTCAATTTAAGCCCCTTGAACTATACGTAATTATTAAAGAAATATACAACAATGATTATCATGGAGAAGTGGGTAGATCTGAGGACAGTTTAGATTTTTTAAATGTACTTACATGGAATATTTTTGTCAGATTGTAACTACAGGAATCTGCCATTCGGATGAACATGCACTCACTGACAATATCAAAGGAGTTACATTTCCAGTCATTCTTGGTCATGAAGGTGTTGGAATTGTGGAAAGTGTTGGAGAAGAGATTAAAGATTTTAAACCAGGTATGACTCCTTCATTGTCTTAAAATTTTACATTGGGTTGAAAAAGAATCCTTTCTGGTATTGATGTTTAAATCGCCCTTTCTCCACAGGTAAAATATGTCCTCAGGTCCTTTGCAATGTCCTTGAAATGAATAAATAATGTGCCAGTTCTTTGTACTGACCACACCTCTAAAGCACTTTCCCCAAGATGAATTAGCTTAACTTTAGCCTCTTGTTTCATTATTTGGTTACCTATCTCTAAACCCTTTCTAGCTCTCCTATATACTTTATTGCATGTGGAGACCAAAACTGAATTCCATATTCAATATGTGGCCTGAGGCGAGGGATTTATAAAGGGGTAATATTATATTGGCATCACATATTTTTATCCACCATAAAACTATTTACTTTTGCACCTGCTGTCTGACATGGAGTACTGTTGCTTGGCTTACTTGTAACCAGAATACCCAAATATTTTCCTTGTTCTGTTGTCCCCAGTTCTTTTCCATTTAGTGTGCATCCATGCATTCAATTACCATGGCCTAGGTGCATAACTTTAGATTTATCAACATTAAAATTCATTCGGCATATTCCTGTCCATGTTGTCATCTTATATTGATCTTTCTGTAATATTTGACAATAAAGATGAGTTTTAATTTCAGAATTCTACACAGATTTGTTTCATGCGCAAAACCTGACATTTTACTCTCAATTCCATCCACAAGACAAAGATCCTAGTAGTACCCCGCTGCTGTTATTTTGAGTATGTACCATTTACAATGACTCTTTGTTTTCTATTCTGGAACCATTCTTTACCCATGTGCATATTTCGTCCCCTAGACCCTGCATTTGTAGCTTCAGCACAAGGCTATTGTGTGGCACTGTATCAAGTCACATCTGCTGCATGACCAACATCCAGTGGTGTAGCTATAGGGGTCGCAGCGGTCGCAGTTGCAACCGGGCCCCTAAGCCAGGGGGGCCCCGAGAGCCCCCCTTGCCACTTGCAGGGCCGCACCGCCAATTAGGCAGGTGCGGCGCGGCCCTGCGCACAGTTGGGGGCGGTGGCGGGGCAGAGGGAGATGAGCGCTTCCATTGTGGAAGCGCTCATCTCCATAGTTCATCTGTATCGCCGTCCTCAGGACGGCGATACAGATGCCTGTACTGCGGGGCAGGGCAGGGAGAGGCGTCTCCCCTGCCCGTTCCTCTGATAGGCTGCAGGCACTATGCCTGCAGCCTATCAGAGGCCGGCTCAGGCGGCACGATGACGTCATCGCGCCGCCTGAGCCGTACAGCACGGGACACAGGCCAGAAGAGGCCCGCATCGCATCGCTGCCAGCACCATGGAGGTAAGTATAAGTGGTTTTTTTTTATTGTTGCAGTCCCGGGCCGGAGCTTTATTGGGGGCACTGGGGGCATTTTTACTGGCACATGGGGGCACTGGGGGCATTTTTACTGGCACTGGGGGCATTTTACTGGCACATGGGGGCACTGGGGGCATTTTTACTGGCACATGGGGGCATTTTTACCGGAAAAAGGGGGCACTGGGGGCATTATTACAGGAACTGGGGGCATTTTTACTGGCACATGGGGGCACTGGGGGCATTTCTTACTGGCACATCATTTGGGGAGCATCTATGGGTGGGGAGCACTTCTTACTGGCACATTATTGGGTGAAATTTTGGGGGCACTTCTGGCACATTATTGGGGCACTTCTTACTGGCACATTAGCAGCATCATTACTTCTGGGACACAGTGGGGACATTAGTACTGTTGGGGGCACTATTACTAACAAGTGCACTCTGGCAGAGAATTGTTAGTTGGGACTTTGGGGGCACTATTACTGTGGGGGCACTTGGCACAGTATCAGCGCAGTTATTTCTGGGGGACGTTATGTTTACACTATTACGGTACACTATTTGCTGGGCGCAGTTATTTTAGGACACTGTGTACCAATAATTATTGAAGGACACTATCTGTGTGGTACTAGTGGCACAGTACTGGGGGTGGTAGGATGATTTGTCCAGAAGATGGGAAGAGGATGGAAAAGTAGTAAACTAAGATTTTTTTCTGTCAAACTGCAGAGATGAGAAATGGCTGAAAAATGGCGTCTGGTCTGAAAGGAGAAGATGAGGAAAGAGAAGATCTACATCAGAGGAGACGTCACTGGATGTACGAGGTATGGGGCGCTGTATTATACTAGATGTACGAGGTAGGGGGCGCTGTATTATACTAGATGTAAGAGGTATGGGGCGCTGTATTAGGCTATATTCACACGAACATTGTGTTTTGCAGTCTGCAAATTGCGGATCCGCAAAAAAAAGATGATGTTCCGTATGGCATCCGTTTTTGCGGATCCACTGTAACAATACCAATACTTGTCCGCAAAACGGACAAAAATAGGAATGGACATACAGATGCGGACAGCACACAGTGCTCATTTAAGTGAATGGGTCCACATCTGAGCCGCAAAATATGCAGATCGGAGGCCGCAAAAACAACTGTCGTGTGAATGTAGCCTTACCCTGTATGTTCTGTAGTGATATATGTAATGTTAGGAGGGAAAAGGTTAGGGTCAGAATTTGGCATGGGGGAAGGGTTCAGTTTTTGACGTGGCCGGCAGAAAAGCTAGGTGCACCAGCGCTGAGGGTAGGGGGGGGGGGGGGCAAGCTGAACTCTTGCACCAGGGCCCATGAGCCTTTAGCTACGCCCCTGCCAACATCCAGATTTACTCTTACCTCCTCATAGAAACCTAGCATGCTGGTTACGTACAACCTGTTTTATGTGAATCCATGCTGGTTATGAGTTATTAATTTATCCTCCATTATATACCTCTGTAGCTCTTCTCTTACCTTCAAATATGTTAAGTGCCACAGATGTCAGACTTACCGGATGTTACTGTAGTTACACAGTTTCAGCTTTTCACCTTTCAGTCATTCTCCAGTCCTGTGGTTCAGACCCTTTATTTATTTCTTTAAGATCCATCCATTATTGTGAGTGAGTTTGAGCAAATCAAGCTTCAAATAATAGATCTGAAGTCGATTTGTTAAAAAACTTCAGTTGTAATACTGTTTCCATACAGCATTAAAATGTAAGGGCTCCATGTAGGAAAACTTCATCTCGGCTGAAGTTGAGCGAGGCTTCAGTGAATGACTATGGTATTCCTATCTACGTATTTAAAAACATTTTAAAATAGGTATCCGAAGTGGGCTTTGTTACTGACTGGTACCTCAGTATCAAAGCTGACTTCGGATTCCTATTTTAAAATGTTTTTAAATACACAGATAGGAATACACTTGTTCAATGGGTAATAAATCATTGTTGTGGACACCTAAGTCATCATTTGCTGGAAGCAGATTGTGCCGTCTAAACAGCTTCTGCTGATGGCAAACAATTATTCTTTATTGAGACAAGCAATATCATTAGCGATCGCTCCTCCCAATATCGTTGCAGGGGTTACTATATGTAACTGCAGCTTTCTCTTCCACTGATGAGCAGGCGATTGTCAGGAACAAACACATTAAATAAAGAATGGAAAGAAAATGACTGAAAATTTACTTTTTCAATGGTTTTCAATGGCTTTTGTCATAATAACACTGTGGCATGAATTATCACAGTTCCTTTTAGTTCTGCTACATCTGTTGAAGAGAAATATGGGAGTTGTCATGTTTTAAATTAATCTGGAGAAGAAAAACATGCTATTTCTGAGGCTTGATAAATGGTCCAGTGAGGCCAAAACAATGCCTTTTACTATATTGCCAGCATGGACCAATGTAGAAAAAGAGCTTGAATTTAAGACAAGTGCTTTCAAATTCAGCTTAGGATAAGCTGACATAGAGAAGCTCGTGTTCGTATAGGTTGTGGTGACTGCGAATAGTAGTGGTCAAGATTCATTTCTTTCTATTACAGCAGCTTGTAATATAGGACTGTACCTGGTACGTTGACAATCTATATCATACTTTATTTTGCAGGTGATAAGGTTATCCCACTTTTCATGGGTCAGTGTGACCAATGTCCCTCCTGCAAGAACCCAAGAAGCAATATCTGTTTTTTAAAGTAAGTGTATACATATTTTATTGCCCTTGGCAATGTATATAATACACTGCTGTGATGTTATAAATTTATCTAAACCAGGTTGGGTTACACACACTATTGGGCAAACATATTGGGTTACCATTGTTAATCATTGAATTCAGGCTTTTCATTTAGTCCCATTGCCACAGGAGAATAAAATTCAGCACCTAGCCATGCAGTCTGCCTTTTCAAACATATGTGAAAGAATGGGTACATTTTAAAGAGCTCACTGAAATCAAGAATGGCACGCCATCACTGGATTCTGGGCACTGGACCAAGGGGAGGGATAATGCTATGGGGTTGTTTTAAGGGATTGGTCCAGTCCCGTTCGTGTAAGTGAAGTGAAATATTTATGCTTCACCAAGACATTTTGGACAGTTTATGTTGTATGTTTGGATACGGTTTGGGGATGTGCCTATTCTGATTCAGCATGACTGTGCTCCAGTGCACAAAGCAAGGTCCATAAAGACCTGACTGGGTGAGTTTGTTGTGGAAGAACTTCACTGGCCCACACAGAGCTTATTGTTTATATGTATCAGTGAAGTATATTTTTCCATATATTTGGCTTCCATTATAAAAGCGCTCCCTAGTATGCAGTAAGCTTGGGGAGTAGTGATTGAAGCACTCCCAGTGATGCCTCTACTCACTGTTCCCTGGTCTTCTCCGGGCCTGCGCTGCACTGTCCTAACTGCATACAGCATCAGGATTAGATATGAGCAAAATCATCCAAAATTCGCTTCACGAATATTCGCCGAATTTCTGGCAAGCTTCGTACTTAAACAAATTTATTCGGTCGAATCTACATTCAAAAAAACAATCGTTGTTTTGCGAACATTCCTGCACAAATTACGAACGTACAGTCAGCGTAGTTAAAAGTACGCAATACGTAAGGATTAGCATACAAAAGTGCATACGAATCCTTAGCGTACTATTAACGCGCGAATGCGCCATACGCACTAGGCTAGGCCGCGGAGTACAGTCTTTAGAGGCAGTCCATATGAGGTAGAAAAATAAGGTTCTCACTGCTAGCTATCCAGCTAAGTGCATAATTTACTAAAAACACTGGACAATAAGTGCATAATAGGACACATACATTGCAGTACCTGAAAAAGAATGCACACAATGGGCTAAAGTGCTGAACCAGTAAAAGCAGTGTAGTTAAAATACAGCAAAGATTTTAGTGCAATCAATTTCACATTTGCAAGCATAAAAGGCTCAGATACACGTTAGAGTCTCTCCTCGTGGCTCCTTAGCATGATAAAACACTGCCTGGAACACATAGTCAAAAATTCAATTGTAATCCACGTGAGGTAATATTGTAATCCAAACAGGTAACGTGTAATCCACATGGATAATAGAAAATAGCAGCAAATAGAGAACGCTTTTTGCAAAGGGGGCTCCCAAATAACCTGAGAAGGGGGGAAAAAGGAAAATAGGCGCGCTTGGGCACAACTGGGACTTTTCTGCAGAATGGGGGGAAGGGGGGGGGGAGTCCTGACAGCCATGTCCACTCCAGCTGGGTGAGAGTCAAACGGGGGCAATACATACATATTAGAAAATAGCAGCACATAGAGAACCCTTGGCTCCCAAATAACCTGAGAAGGGGGGGGGGGGAGGAAAATAGTCGAGCTTAGGTGCAACTGGGACTTTTCTGCAGAATGGGGGGAGTCCTGACAGCCATGCCCATCTGGGTGAGGATCAAATGGGGCAAAACAAACAACCAAACATAAAAAGTGAGAACTAGCTCTCACCCGTCAGGTGCAGTCCATGGTGTGGCTCCCATTGGTCCTCCTGAGGTGTCCATTACATCACCCAGCCAGTACAATGGTTCCTCAGATGAGGGACCTGAAGTCTTCCTCGCTGGAACTGCTGCTAAACGACATCAGAGGACGCTCCTGCCTCTTGTAGGCCATGTTCGATGCCGTAGTAGAACTCCAGTGCCCTCTTCTTCCGGAGGGTAACCCTGGTCGCAAAGGGGCCTTTCAGGGATGCCATGGGGGTGTACTCCACCTGATCCCCCACGTACAGGCTGTGCTGAGGTTGTGGCAGGTATGGCCATTTCACCGACCTGCAGCCCACAAAATACTCCTTTCCGTCCTCATCGTCTGCCAGGAATCCAGACCCTCTCTCAACAGAAAACCACAGGACCATTCCCTTTCGGTGTTCCAATGCAGGATCTCCCGGCCTAGGGTGGTCCAGTACCTGGATGACCTAGTCCTCCACAGTGTTTTTATAGTCACAGAGTATCTGCGCATGGGCCATCAGCGATGGTGGCACAATCGGGTTCTGCCTTATGGAAAGTGTTGTCGTGGATCTCCTCCTGGGCGGCAAAGTGGGCGCTCCAGCCGCCTCCACCACACGAGCCACAGCAGACGCTCCAGCCGCACCAGCCACAGCAGACGCACCAGCCGCCTGATGACGAAGAACCGCCTCACGATGCGCAGCTAACTCCGCAGGCGGAAAGGAGAATAAGGGCACTGTCGGGGTTTACTCGCCTTCAGTTCAGAGCGTGACACCCTGATGTCTGGAGCAGGCGGTGGTTCAGGGAACTCGTCCCCAAAGGCCATCTGGTTCCAGTTGGGACGCAGCTCTTTAGCTATGCTTGCTACTAGCTCAGTGTTCAGCGCTGGTCTAAACTGGTTCAGAGGAGGGTGGAGTACTGAGGGAGGAGTCTTCACTCCCTATACGTGCAAATAGTTAGATCCCGGTGGGCCGGGCTGTTTTTTTCCAGTTCTGAGGGGGGCATATCTTCACTTTCCCGCTCTTGCGGGGGCGTATCATCATTTTCCCACCTCACGCAGAATATACGTATTTTACGTATTGCTAATATTCAGAATTTTGCGAACATTTATGAATAATACGAAGCGAATCCTAAAAAATCCGGATTCGCTTCAGAGGACAAAATTTCCAAGATTCGATACAAATCTACGAAGCGGCGAATAGATTCACTCATCTCTAATCAGGATGTAGTGTACACACTATGACCTGACACAGTACAGCGCAGATCTGGAGCAGACAAGAGAGCGGTGAGTGCAGTACACTGTCTGGAGAGGTTATTCTATTTAGTTTTTTTTTCAGCTGATATTGGGGTCTGATATGAGGAAGGTCTGATATGGGAGTATGATATGGTGTTCTGATCTGAGGTCCGATATGGGGGTCTAATCTGAAAGTTTTGATATAGGGGTCTTATTGGGGCTCTGAGGTTTCATATGGGGGTCTGATCTGAGGGGGGTCTGACATAGGGGTATGATATGGAAATCTGATATGGGGGTCAGATCTGAAGTTTGATATGGGAATCTAATATGTGGGACTTATTTGAGGTCTGATATGGGGGTCTGATCTGAGGATCTGATATGGAAGTCTGATCTGAGAATCTGATATGGGGTCCGATCTGTGAACTGATTGATCTGAGATCTAATCTGGGGTTTTGAAATCTGCTATGGGGACCTAGGTGTATCTTATCATCAGCAGCATCTTATAAAGTATGTATATATATATATACACTCACCGGCCACTTTATTAGGTACACCTGTCCAACTGCTCGTTAACACTTAATTTCTAATCAGCCAATCACGTGGCGGCAACTCAGTGCATTTAGGCATGTAGACATGGTCAAGACAATCTCCTGCAGTTGAAACCGAGCATCAGTATGGGGAAGAAAGGTGATTTGAGTGCCTTTGAACGTGGCATGGTTGTTGGTGCCAGAAGGGCTGGTCTGAGTATTTCAGAAACTGCTGATCTACTGGGATTTTCACGCACAACCATCTCTAGGGTTTACAGAGAATGGTCCGAAAAAGAAAAAACATCCAGTGAGCGGCAGTTCTGTGGGCGGAAATGCCTTGTTGATGTCAGAGGTCAGAGGAGAATGGGCAGACTGGTTCGAGCTGATAGAAAGGCAACAGTGACTCAAATTGCCACCCGTTACAACCAAGGTAGGCAGAAGAGCATCTCTGAACGCACAGTACGTCGAACTTTGAGGCAGATGGGCTACAGCAGCAGAAGACCACACCGGGTGCCACTCCTTTCAGCTAAGAACAGGAAACTGAGGCTACAATTTGCACAAGCTCATCGAAATTGGACAGTAGAAGATTGGAAAAACGTTGCCTGGTCTGATGAGTCTCGATTTCTGCTGCGACATTCGGATGGTAGGGTCAGAATTTGGCGTCAACAACATGAAAGCATGGATCCATCCTGCCTTGTATCAACGGTTCAAGCTGGTGGTGGTGGTGTCATGGTGTGGGGAATATTTTCTTGGCACTCTTTGGGCCCCTTGGTACCAATTGAGCATCGTTGCAACGCCACAGCCTACCTGAGTATTGTTGCTGACCATGTCCATCCCTTTATGACCACAATGTACCCAACATCTGATGGCTACTTTCAGCAGGATAATGCGCCATGTCATAAAGCTGGAATCATCTCAGACTGGTTTCTTGAACATGACAATGAGTTCACTGTACTCAAATGGCCTCCACAGTCACCAGATCTCAATCCAATAGAGCATCTTTGGGATGTGGTGGAACGGGAGATTCGCATCATGGATGTGCAGCCGACAAATCTGCGGCAACTGTGTGATGCCATCATGTCAATATGGACCGAAATCTCTGAGGAATGCTTCCAGCACCTTGTTGAATCTATGCCACGAAGAATTGAGGCAGTTCTGAAGCCAACCCGTTACTAGCATGGTGTACCTAATAAAGTGGCCGGTGAGTGTATATATATATATATATATATACACACATAATTGCAAAAAACGGACAGCACCTCCTACAGGTGAGAGTCAGGTGCAAGCTACCTACTGGCTAATTAAATACTAAACAGAAAATGGCAGCAGCACTAGATAAGCCATGACACATAAAATGAACATGAAGTATACATGTGAAAAAGTAAAAAAGCATAACTGCTATGTAGTAAGTAAAGTGTAAGCTCTTAGCGCATATAAATGATCATAAATATGTCGGGCTCATCCACCAACGATCAAGGTGGCTTCCAATCGGATGAGTCCTACACTAACACTGACCTGCATCCTACACAAACCAGCAGGCCCATATCAGGAGAACACCATACCTGGTCAGAAGCTGCACCAGTGTGAACAGGAGTGCTAAATTCCCAGAGGAGGCCAGTCCTCCTCTATATATACACTAGCAGAAAGACCCAGCTTCGCCTGGGTATATTTCATCTATTTATTTAATGTTTCTGTGTGTCGTTGCAGAGAGAAAGTCAATGCAGCTGACAGAAATTGATTTTTACCTTTATTTTTTCAATCCCTATTGGCTGCGGAGTGGGAGGGGGTGTGGTTTAATGGGACGCGGGGGGGGGTTAAGTCCTTCATTTCAGGCCTGAATTATAGGTTAATGCCATGGTAATTTGAGGAAACACAATGGGTAGCAGTGGAAGAAAACATTGCTTTGCGCGGGTATATTTAATCTATTTCATTTAATGTTTCTGTGTGTCGTTGCAGAGAGAAAGTCATCCTCCCTCCCATCCCTGCAGCTGACAGATGTTGATTTTTACCTTCAATTGTTCAATCTCCATTGGCTGCGGAGTGGGAGGGGTCATGGCCTGACTGAGTCGGGGGCGTGACATTGAAAGACCTAGGGCAGGGTTTTAAGTCCTTCTTTTGATGGTGGCCAGAATTACAGGTTGATGCCATGGTAATTTATGAGGACACGCCATGGGTAACAGTGGAAGAAAACATTGCTTTGCACGGGTATATTTAATCTATTTCATTTAATGTTTCTGTATGTTGTTGCAGAAAGAAATCCAACCTCCCTCCCACCCCTGCAGCTGACAGAAGTTGATTTTTACCTTCATTTTTTCAATCCACGTTGGCTGCGGAGTGGGAGGGGGCGTGGCCTGACAGTCGGAGCGTGGTTTCGCGAGATCTGGGGCGGGGGTCAGAGTGGCATGAATTACAGGTCGATGACATGGTAATTTATGGGGACCCGCAATGGGTAGCAGTGGAAAAAAACATCTTTTATTAGTACTGAATGGTCGTAGTCTAAAATTAGTCAATTTCATCGACGATTTTTGTGTGTCATTGCAGAGAGAAATTCACCCTCCCACCCCTGCAGCTGATTTTTTTCAATCCCCGTTGCCTGCGGAGTGGGAGGGGGCGTGGCCTGGCAGAGTTGGGGGTGTGGATTATCAAGATGCTTCAAACGGTTGTAGTCTGAAATTAGTCTATTTCATCTAAAATTTTGTGTGTCATTGCAGAGAGAAATTCACCCTCCCACCCCTGCAGCTGACAGAAGTTTATTTTTCCCTTCATTTTTTCAATCCCTGTTGGCTGCGGAGTAGGAGGGGGCGTGACCTGACACAGTTGGGGGCGTGGCTTAACAAAGCGCTTCGCATAGGTGATTTAATCTATTTCATTTAATGTTTCTGTGTGTCGTTGCAGAATGGCTGCAGAGTGAGAGGGGGCGTGGTCTGACAGAGTTGGGGGCGTGACTTAGCAAGACGATTCGAACAGTTGTAGTCTATAATTAGTCTATTTTATCTAAAATTTTTGGGTGTCGTTGCAGAGAGAAATTCATTCTCCCACCCCTGCAGCAAACAGAAGTTTATTTTTACCTTTATTTTTTCAATCCCCATTGGCTGCGGAGTGGGAGGGGGCGTAACCTGACAGAGTCGGGGGCGTGGATTAGCAAGACGCTTCACATGGGTGTATTTAATCTATTTCATTTAATGTTACTGTGTGTCGTTGCAGAAAGAAAGTCAACCTCCCACCCATCCCTGCAGCTGACAGAAGTTGATTTTTACCTTTATTTTTTCAATCCCTGTTGGCTGCGGAGTTGGAGGGGGCGTGGCCTTACAGAGTCGGGGCGTGGCTTAGCAAAGCGCTTCGCATAGGTGTATTTAATCTATTTTATTTAATGTTTGTGTGTGTTGTTGCAGAAAGAAAGTCAACCTCCCACCCATCCCTGCAGCTGACAGAAGTTGATTTTTACCTTTATTTTTTCAATCTCTGTTGGCTGCGGAGTGAAAGGGGGTGTGGCCTGACAGAGTTGGGGGTGTGGCTTAGTGAGACCTGGGGCGGGGGTTTTAAGTACTTCTTTTAGGGTGGCCTGAATTAAAGGTCAATACCATGCTTATTTATGAGCCCACGCAATAGGCAGCAGTGGAGGAAAACATCTTTTATTACTACTGAGCTGTAGTAATAGAGAAAAACATAAGCTATATTTATGGTAACCGGAATACCTTTAACAGTGTCAGTAAATAGAAATGGATGAGATCCTCAGCTGCTGATAATTACCTGGTTGTTATGGAAACCTGCCCTCCCTGTGTGGCTTTGCAGAGAATGGCAGTTGGAGTTTAAAACCAAAGCTCCCAGTTGTAATGTTGGCTAATGGAGATCATATTTTGGGAATATCTCAGGAACGGTACGTCCTAGAGAGATGAGACCTGGTCTAAAACCTTCCCGGACACCTGATGTACCTGTGTGCCGAATTTGGTGAAAATCGGTCCAGTAGTTTGGTCGCGCATAGAGAACAGACAGACAGACAGACAGACAGACAGAAATTCATTTTTATATTATTAAGAGATAATTGCAAAAAACGGACAGCACCTCCTACAGGTGAGAGTCAGGTGCAAGCTACCTGCTGGCTAATTAACCCCTTCCCGACCGGCGCCGTACATGTACGGCGCTCGGGCGGTACGGGGACATGACGCCCGCTCGCGGGTGCGGCGGGCGTCATGGCCGGCAAGTCTCTGCTGTTTCTAACAGCAGAGACTTGCGGCTACTTACCGCCATCGGCGGCGTCTTCCGATGGGCCTCTTTTTTCTTCTGGGCCCCTCTGATGGCATCCGGTGGCGTCTTTACCCGGAAGCAGTTTGCTTCCGGGTGATGTACAGACGACCCGATTGGCCAATCGGGCCGTCTGTACACGTTATGAAAGCTGTAATCCTCGCTGGTGAGGATTACAGCTTTCAAAGTGCAATTCTTATTCTGGCCACTAGATGGCAGGCCAGGATAAGAAATGAGCAATGATGAGTTTTAATTCAAGATTAAAAATCAGAGATTGCTCATAGTGAAAAAATTAAAAGTACAATATATTAGCTTATATTTGAGCTTTCAAATAATTAAAAAAAATTTAAAAAAAATGTTAAAAAATATATAAAAAATAAAAAAAATATAAAAGTTCAAATCACCCCCCTTTCCGTATAAGTAAAAAATAAATACCTAAATAACAATAAATATAGACATCATGGGTATCACCGTGACCGAAAACGCCCGTACTTTTAAACTAAAAAAAAAAAATTCCAATACGGCGAATTGTGTGGCGGAAAAAAGCGTCCAAATGGCGATTTGACGTTTTTTGTCACTTTTTTTTTCTAAAAAAAATTAAATAAAAAGCGATCAAAAAGTCAGACACACCCCAGAATGGTATCAATAAAAACTTCAGATCGCCCCGCAAAAAATGAGCCCTCATACAGCTCCGTACACATAAATGCCAAAAAGTTATCGGGGTCAAGATATGACGACCAAAAAAAAAAAAACAAAACAACCAACTTTATCATTTTTTTATCACTATCAAAACACAAGAAAAACTAAACATGTTAGGTACCGCTGGATTCGTACTGACCTGTAGAATGAAAGTAACTGGTCAGTTTTAATGAACAGCGAACGCCGTAAATAAAAAACCCGGAAAACTGTAGCGGAATAGTGGTTTTTTTGCAATTTCACCCCATTTGGAATTTTTTTCCCGCTTCCCACTACACCATATCCAATAATAAATGGTGGCATATGAAAGTACAACTTGTCCCGCAAAAAACAAGCCCTCATACAACTATGTGAGCAGAAAAATAAAAAAGTTATGGCTGTATGAAGGCAAGGAGCAAAAAACGAAAACGCAATACCGAAAAAACCTCCGGTCGTGAAAGGGTTAAATACTAAACAGAAAATGGCAGCAGCACTAGATAAGCCATGGCACATAAAATGAACATGAAATGAACATATGGAGAAGTAAAAAAGCATAACTGCTATATAGTATATAAAGTGGAAGCTCTTAGCGCATATAAATGATCATAAATATGTCGGGCTCATCCACCGACGATCAAGGTGGCTTCCAATCGGATGAGTCCTACACTAACACTGACCTGCATCCTACACAAACCGGCAGGCCCATATCAGGAGAACACCATACCTGGTGGATGAGCCCGACATATTTATGATCATTTATATGCGCTAAGAGCTTCCACTTTATATACTATATAGCAGTTATGCTTTTTTACTTCTCCATATGTTCATTTCATGTTCATTTTATGTGCCATGGCTTATCTAGTGCTGCTGCCATTTTCTGTTTAGTATTTAATTAGCCAGCAGGTAGCTTGCACCTGACTCTCACCTGTAGGAGGTGCTGTCCGTTTTTTGCAATTATGTATATATAGAGGAGGACTGGCCTCCTCTGGGAATGTAGCACTCCTGTTCACACTGGTGCAGCTTCTGATCAGGTATGGTGTTCTCCTGATATGGGCCTGCTGGTTTGTGTAGGATGCAGGTCAGTGTTAGTGTAGGACTCATCCGATTGGAAGCTACCTTGATCGTCGGTGGATGAGCCCGACATATTTATGATCATTTATATGCACTAAGAGCTTCCACTTTATATACTATATAGCAGTTATGCTTTTTTACTTCTCCATATGTTCATTTCATGTTCATTTTATGTGCCATGGCTTATCTAGTGCTGCTGCCATTTTCTGTTTAATATATATATATATATATATATATATATATATATATATATATATATATATGGAAAATACGGTAATAAAAATATTAAATAGAAAAAATCTCACAAAAATAGCTGATTATTTTTTATAAAATACATTTTATGGTGAATACTTTACATGAGGTCTGAAATGGCGGTCTTATCTGATATGAAGGTCTGATCTGAGGTCTCATGAAGATTGGGGTCTAATCTGGAGGTCTGATGATAAATGTTTTTTTCATGATTTTGCTCTCTAACCACAGCGTCTTATAAAGTGAAAAATATGGTACATATATATTTGCATATATTATATATACACATTTGTTTTGGGGCGAATAAGCAAAAAACAGCTATTATGAAAATTCCGAAAAACATTTTTTTCAATTGAAAAAGATATATTTTTCATTTTTTTTAGATAAAGCTTTATTTAATTCTTATTTTCACAACTTATTTGTCCCAGAAGGGGACTTTGATATGTGATCCTTTGATCTCTATAATACACTGTACTCCTTAAGGAGTATAGTGTATTATATTGTCATTACTATTCTGGCAGGCACTATCAGGGTGCTCCATAGAAATGCAACCTGATAGGCATACCCTGCAGGTAGATCTAGGCTTCATTAGGTTCCCGGCAGCCATACAAAGACATTGGCACCCCGCAATCTCATTTGCAGGGTGCCGATGCCTGACAGACAGAGCTTTCTCTCCCTATTCCACTTAAAAGACATGGTTGCCATTGACTGTGGCATCTAAGGGGTTAAACAAAGCAGTAGCCCGGCTCATTGCTGCATTGGAGATATGGGTGCATGGGTGGCTCTTATTCTAGGCTGCAGTAAAAAGGCCCTTTAATGACCACCATAAAAAACAAGTATTCATGGTCATTTTAATGGTTATGGTTAATGTCAATAGTTGCTCATATGTACGATATGTACTGTACTAACTATTAGTTTATTAGAATTAGGTAAAAGCTCAGTCGACAATATAGATTGATTCATCTGTGTATAAATGATTAGTGTATGTTCAAAAAGAAATAAATTGACGTTTTCATTGATGAATACTTGTAAAAATTATGTAAAAATGTCGATGTGATATTGCTCATACATATTCTTACCATTTTCTCTCTCTTACCAGTCAGGGCAAATCTGCAGGCGGTTTGATGTCTGATGGAACAACAAGATTTACTTGCAAAGGGAAGCAAATCCATCATTTTATGAACACCAGCACATTTTCTGAATACACCGTCGTCAGCCAATTTAATTGTACAAAAATTGATGATGAGACACCTCTGAGTAGTGTCTGCCTCATAGGATGTAGCTTCACGACAGGATATGGATCTGTTGTAAAGACGGCTGAGGTATAAAGTGTGCATAGTAAAAACACGTCTGTTGAAACAAGAAAGTGACATGGGGGGGGTATTTAGACTGGTCTCAAGTCTCTCTGTGCTGCTGGAGGAAGTGCCAAAGTTATCTGCGCCTCTACATAAGAAGCCATTTGTCCAGCGGGCCGTGTGACAGACTTAAAGGGGTATTCCCATTTGAGACAATGAGGGCATATCCCTAGGATATGTCCCGATTGTCTGATAGGTGTGTGTTTACCAGGGTCCGGCTACTACCAAGCACTCTCCCATAGAAGTGAATGGGAGCACACCACGCTTGCACGGCCACGCTCCCATTCATTTCTATGGGGCCGACGGAAATAGCCAAGCCAGCGCTCAGCTATTTGCGGTGGCCCCATAGAAGTTAATGGAGGGCGGCTGAGCATGCACAGTGCACCCTCCTCCACTTTCAGGGCTCCATTCTCAGTGTAGGTACGAGTCCCAGAGGTGGGACCCGCACCTAAGAGACAATGGGGGCATGTCCTAGCTATATGCCCCCGTTGTCTGAGATGGGAAAACCCCTTTAACTCTATGCCAGCCCTCTTGCCTGCATAGATTTAAGCCATTTTCTACGCCAAAGACTGTAGTGGAAAATGATAAAGGAGTCAGGTCTGCTAGCCCACCCACTTCCCCTCTTCAAAGTATGCCCCCTTTTCTCGTCACCTTGGAAAAAGAGACGTGAACAGGGAAAAATCATAAATGGCGTGCAACAAAATTTAAATTGCAACCTATTTACACCACAAAAGTGCCATAAATAGATTAGAAAATCTCCCCCATGGGGGGAATTTATCATGATAGGAATATTTGAAGTCAATTTTCCTTGAGTCTGTGTTGGAGTACTTTATGCCATATTCATCAAACGTCTCATGTTGTTGTCTTATCCTAAACCTAATTCTTCTGTCTAGAAAAGCTTCTCCAGTGTTCCTACTCCACCCTCCTACTGGAGTCAGATTTTTTTTAAAAGTCTCAATGAAAAATTTGGAGTGAAACTCATTAACATAGCTAACCACACCCACTTTCCCACTCATGCTTCAAAACTGGAGTGAGTGGTGTGAAAATGTAAACAGTCACAAAAGTCGTTTCATTTTGCAACTTTTTGAAGACAGACTTCTGGAATAAAGGCATGATAAATCAGGGCTTCATAGTTTCTTTTAATGCAAAGGTGTGTAGATAATACAGGAGAAAATTTATCAAGCCCAACATTTAAAATTTTTGGTTTGAAATGTTGCAAAATTGTGACCTTTTTTTACCTATTTACAACTTTTTTTTATAACATTTTGCATTTTTACACCACTCACTCCAGCTCCACAGCAGCTCAGATGACCATACATGAAATATCTGTCGACCAAATACTCTTTGGGGCTGAATTTGTATGTTCGTTTCCATTGGGAACAAAGGATCACAATGCCTGAGCCTTCAGGTATGATTGGTATGTCACCATAGACATTAGACATTGTGGCAAAAATTTCAGCAACCAAAAATCCGTACCAAACATTCAAATGCATGCATTCAGATGAATGGAACAGAATATAATATTTTTGCAATAAACTATGTATGAAAAAACCCTAAATATTTGCATGTGCTTTCAATGAACCTTACTTTACTTTTTGGCAGGTAAAACCGGGATCTACATGTGCTGTGTTTGGATTAGGTGGCGTTGGACTTTCAGTTGTCATTGCCTGTAAAATAGCAGGAGCTTCTCGTATCATTGGAATAGATATCAAGAAAGAAAAATTTGAAAAAGCTAAAGAGCTTGGTGCAACTGAATGCATTGCCCCACAAGACGCTGAAAAACCTGTTGCACAGCTGCTGATTGAACAAACTTATGGTGGAGTAGACTATGCATTTGAATGCATTGGCAATATTGAAACTATGGTAAGTAAATGCCACAATGGATACAGATGTCTCCACCCTTCTTTTTGCACAAATTTTGTTAACTTGAAATTCGTATCATGCAAATATAATACACTATCTCAACATGCTAGCAAAAACTTTGATAGGCTGCAATACACATTGCAACCACTGGGTGACCACATAATAAATATAACATAAAGCATCACAAAATCGTGTTTTTTTTCCCCAAAGCTGGTCTTCTCACCTCAAACATATCAGGATACAGTATGTTGAGGGGCGGTAAGGAAGCAAACAAAATCTGTATATGTGTAGATACTGTGGCTAGAAAACACTTTATTATATGCTTTATGCCTTCTTATTGGTTGCCCAGTATAACAGTTAGTGAAGATAAAGGAGGGAAATGTATCACTGTTAAAATTGGCATAAAAAAAAGAGCCAAATTTTGGCACAAATCCCATTGTGCATCAAAATTTGCAACCTTTCTTCTTTTTCCACCACACTCACCAATTTTACAAAATGTGGGTGGGAAGGTTTCAGGCAATAGAGTAACTACAACTCACTGGGCCCCAGAGCAAATGTTTTGTCACTGTATATAATGTCATTGTATAATACTGGCCCTGTAGCAGGCGCTTCCCCTATACTTTTAAAAAATAAGAAAGATGTTGGAAATGCCAGTCTTAAACGGGTTGTGCAGATGGTACCAATTGCAGACCTATCCTCAAGATTACACTGCGTGTCGTGTTAAGTGAACAGGATCTGCAGTCGCTGAGACAAGCGAGTATACGCACAGTGTAATCTTGATGAGAAAGTAGTAGTCGCATAAGTGTCGTCTCATTAAACAGCTGATTGGCAGGGGTGCTGGGATTTGATCAGATATTAAATACCTATTTTGAGCATAGGGTATTGATGTGTACTGGCTGCACAACCCCTCTAATATATTCAGGGATGGATTGGCCATAGACCTTACAGGGAAACTTCCCGGTGGGCCGATGCCCAGGGGGCCGCCTGGGCCCTCCTCACGCCCTGCCAGTAGAAGTTTTTGGGGATGTATTTTGTGATAGACTGTGGTATTTGGCTCTGTTGGGGTGGTATAATGTGCCACAATATGGTATTGCTGGCCCTGCCTTTCATCAATTTGGACCCAACTACAAAACGGGGCCACTTTTAGTATTTTTTTTCCAGGGTCACTATAAGTTCCCAGTCCACCCCTGAATATATTTCAGCCAAAGAGTCATGTATACAGTATGTCATACTTTTGGTTAAGGACTCTCCTGAATTTGTAAAATAAAGCTCATCAGTAAAAAGTAGTAGGAAATCAAAAGAATAAAATAACACAAAGTAACTAACCTGTTACAGTAAAGCTCTGTTCACACTAGTATAATAGCGTCAGTACTGGTGCCACAACAGCTAAGCTGGATCCAGTTAGCAATGGATACTGATAAATCCAAAAGACCCCATTGACTATAATTGGGTCTATCAGGTTTCCATTGGGGTCCCATTTTTTGAGACAGCAAAAATAAGAACACAGAATATTCTTGCTGTCAAAAATTCCTAATATGTTTGAGAGAAGGCTTCTGATAGAAACCATTAATGCCAACGTGAAGAGAACCTAATGCTGAATTTGTGCCATTCACTTATTTATTATTTAGTGTTTGATTAACAGAATTTTAGATTTACCTTGAAGGGGTTGTGTCACTTCAGCAAGTGGCATTTATCATGTAGATAAAGTTAATACAAGCCACTTACTAATGTATTGTGATTGTCCATATTGCTTCCTTTGCTGGCTGGATTCATTTTTCCATCATGATATACACTGCTCATTTCCATGATCATGACCACCCTGTTGTGAAGCAGTGGTGGTCGTGCTTACACATTATAGGAAAAAGCACTGCCCATTCTGATGGCTACGACCGTTGGAGTACGCATAGGATGTCACTTTTTCTTATAGTGTGCAAGCATGACCACCACTGATGGATTGCTGGGTGGTCGTAACTATGGAAACGAGCAGTGTATAATGTGATGGAAAAATTAATTAAGCCAGCAAAAGAAGCAATATGGACAATCACAATACATTAGTAAGTGCCTTGAATTAACTTTCTCTACATGATAAATGCAATTTGCGGAAGTGAGACAACCTCTTTAAGTACTAGATTTTATTTCATTCATATGCTTGTGTCCTACAGACTTCTGCCATTTATTCAAGTAACTTTGATTATGGGACAACAGTATTAATTGGAGTTCCAGGTTTATCAAAAACCATTACGTTTGATCCATTGATGTTGATTACTGGACGCACAGTGAAAGGCTCAGTATTTGGAGGTATAGTAATGTGTATTTGCATGATTTACCCTCATTGCTGTTCTATGACAAACGGTCCAAATGACATTAAAAAGCTAATCTCCAGTATTTACAGTGCGCAAATAAGGGATATGAGTGGCAAATAAAGTAAAAAATTACCCTTGTAATAGTTATTTCGGTTACATTTAGGACATTTAGGCATTAAAAGATAGGCCTTGTCATGAAAATGTTAAAATCTAATAAAGTGTGAAAAGTAATTAATAGAATAACAAAAAGTGACTTGTCCATTCTGGTGTGTGTGTAGTTACGGAAGTTACGGAAGTTCTCCCGCAAAAAAAAGGAAACATGTCCTATACTTGGCCGAAAAACACGTTTGTAGCCCCATTAAAGTCAATGGGTCCGCAAAATTATGGAACACTTTCCGTATGTCTTCCGTTCCGTTTTTATACGGACACGGAATACATACGGTCATGTGAATGGAGCCTAATTTGTATATATGTGTGTGTGTGTATATATATATATATATATATATATATATATATATACATACATACATACACTAGATAAAGGACCCGGCTTCACACAGGTATATTTCATCTATTTCATTTAATGTTTGTGTGTGAGGTTAAAAGATATCCACAGTGTTCTCCATCACAGTGACCTCTACAGCATCCCACCCCTTTAACAGTGACTGCCACAGTACCCCGCTCCCTTAACAGCAACCTCCACAGTACCCCACTGCCTTATTAGTGATCCTCACAGCAACTGTCCCTTTAATAGTGACCTCCACAGTGCATGCCCCTTTAACAGTGAACTCCAGAGCATCTCGCCCTTTTAACAGTGATCTCCACAGCGACTGCCATTTATTAGTAAAGCAGCACTGTGCTGTCTGAGCGTGAGCTGCAGAGAGAAAGTCACCCTCCCTCCCACCCCTGCAGCTGACAGAAGTTGATTTCTACCTTCATTTTTTCAATCCCTGTCGGCTGCGGAGTGGGAGGGGGCATGGCCTAAACGGGTCAGGGTGTAGCTTAGTGGGACCTAGGGGTAGGGTTTTTAAGTCTGTCTTCACCACGCTCCCTTAAAGGGATTCTCCGGGAATTAAGAAAATGAAAATACTTAAATATTACTTCATTATAAATATGTTCCCAAATACCTTACATTAGTTATAATGGCTCGTTTTGTCTGGAGATCAATTAGGAGAAACAAAATGGCCACCGTTCTATTAGTACACACAAAACTTGTCCCAATCACACAGCGGGACAAGTTACTTCACAACACTGAGGTAAAGAGCTGACTTGTCCTACTCTCTGCTCCGCTTGTCAGGACGATGGATACAGATGATAAGATCTTTAGCCGAATCTCAGTAGGAATGGAG
This sequence comes from Rhinella marina, assembly GCA_900303285.1. Classification (NCBI taxonomy): domain Eukaryota; kingdom Metazoa; phylum Chordata; class Amphibia; order Anura; family Bufonidae; genus Rhinella; species Rhinella marina. The sequence goes on along the minus strand of ONZH01021887.1, from coordinate 48,628 downwards.
CAGATGTGGCTAATAAGCAGCAGTACCACAGTCTGTTCTCTCTGTACTTCATATCTCCTGATGAACTCTATTCCCAAAAAGATTCAGCTAAATATCATATTAAACTGTAGTCAGGATCACAAACCCTGACAAGTAGAGCAGAGAGGAGGATGAGGCAGCTCTTTACCTCAGTGTTGTGAAGTAACTTGTCCTCCTGTGTGATTAGGACAGGTGTTGTGCGTACTAACAGCGGCCATTTTGTTTCTCCTAATCATTGCTCCCTAGACAAAATGAGCCATTATAACTAATGAAAGGTATTTGGGAATATATTTATAATAAAGTAATATTTAAGTATTTTCATTTTCTTAATTCCCGGAGAACCCCTTTAACAGTGTCATCCACAGCTCCCTGTCCCTTTAAAGCTGATCTACAGCAGTGAAGAAAAATGGCTGGGTTGTTATGGAAACCTGGTGTAAAACTGTGTGCATGTGGAGACTAAGGGCCTGCAAGCTTCAATTGGCTGATAAGGGTCATGTGACCAGGCTTCTATTGGCTAATGCATTTTTTTTTAATATCTCAGGAATGGTACGTCCTAGAGAGCCGAGCCCCCGTCTAAAACCTTCCTGGACACCTGATGTACCTGTGTGCCAAATTTCCTGATTGTAAATGCGACGGTCAGATTCCTTTAGTGGACATACACACACACACACACACATACACTCAGGTTTATATATTAGATATATATAATGTCTATCTAGCCAGGGAGTCCGTATGTATTTTGTGGTCCGCAAAAAACGGATCCACAAAAATACACATGACATCCGTGTGGATTCCATATTTTGGGGAACGGAACAGCTGGCCCCTAATAGAACAATCCTGTCCTTGTCTGTAATGCAGACAATAATAGGACATGTTCTATTTTTTTGCGGAACGGACATATGGAAACGGAATGCACACTGAGTAACTTACTTTTTTTTTGCGGACCCATTGAAATGAATGGTTCCGCATATGATCCACAAAAAAAAACGGAACGGACACGGAAAGAAACTACGTTTATGTGCATGAGCCCTTAGCAAGGGTTAAATGAAATGTTTAATTAAAGAATAACCTATTGTTTAAATCATGTTTTTTTATGTTTGTTTTTACTTCTATATTACTGCATTAATATAAATCCTAAAGTCCTGTAATTTTTAAACTGGACACTCAGCCTCATAATAGGCTACGCCCCACCAGTTCTGTACAGATCAATTTTCAGCAGTCATCTCATTGTCATCATACGCAGGATTACAGTGACAGAAAACATCTCTGTATGGGTAACACAGAGCCATTTTTCAAAGTTTATATACTTCCCCTCTCTGCACAATGATCTCTAATCAGGTATACATGTATAGGAAATAGAACTGAAAATATCTATATTCAGAAAAAAAATGGACTATAAAAAATTATTTTCAGCATCTAGTCTAAACTGGTAAAAATATAGCTGATACTTTCCCAGAGATTCTATTTTTTTCCCCAAATGGTGCCACTGAAAAAAAAAACAACTCAGTCATTATGCAAAAAACAAGCCCTCATGCAGCTACATCAATGGAAAAATAAAAATCGGACAAATAAAAAGCAAAAAATGAAATGCTTGTTTGTTAAGGCCAAAACAGGCATGATCTTTAAAGGGTTAAACAACCACCATGTGCACAAAATCGCAAAAAAGTGTCTGATCGTTTAGGACCAAATCATTATCACCATTAAGGGGTTAAATAGGTTGTTTGGTTGTCTGTTCCTACCAGTATTTTCATTTGTTATATATGACTCATTATCTAACTGGACTAAAGGAAAAACGGTTTAGTCGCCCATAGCAACCAATCAGATCCCACCTTTGGTTGCTATGGGCAACTAAACCTGTTTTTCTTTACACAAGTTTTGATAAATCTTAACATACATTCCAAGATTCCTTAAATATAATATGTATAATTCTTTTTTAGGGGTGAAGGGTAAGCAGTTTGTTCCACAGTTGGTTTCAGATTACAATGCGAAAAAGTTTGATTTGGATAAACTGGTGTCACATAATCTACCCCTGGAAAAGATCAATGAAGGATTTGCTCTCATGCGGGCTGGTGAAAGGTACGCTTTATTTCTGCAATATGTCTTGTACATTTCACTTATATTATTTACTTCTTATTAAAGGGGTTGTCTGGGCTTTTACTAAATGATGAGCTATCCTCAGGATACAGTACGTCATCAATATCAGATCGGATCCGGCACCGGGCACCCCCACGATCAGCTGTATGAGGAGACCACGCACAGTGCGCACTTGCTGTCTCTTTTCTCTCTTCCTGTCAGCTGCGGCTGTCTATGGCAAAAACCATAGACAGCAGCGGTGAACAGGAAGAGAGAAGGTAGACAGCATGTGGCACTGCACGCGGTCTCCTCATACAGCCGACCGACGAGGGTGTCCATGGTCGGATCCCCGTCGATCTGATATTCATGACCTATTCCGAGGATAGGTCATCATTTAGTAAAAGCCCGGAGAACCCCTTTAAGTCAGAGGATGACATTTTCTAAGGTGAGTTTTATTTCTTTATATGGTTAGATTACAAAGGTTGAGAAGAATTAGAAGAAAGGGTCTTTCTCCAAAAAATCAGATTCTTGTGAATCCAAAATGTTTGACATTTGTTTGGGATAAATTGCTCAAAATAGCATCTGCCATTTTACTGACCAGAAGTCAGCACAACAGGGCTGGAAAGATGAAGAAGGAGGATCACAGGACCTTGGGTGATGCCCCACACCGGCCGGATTGCCCATAATACCTTGTGGTCAGCCTCAGCCAGCCAGGAGGGCCTACACTGACATGAAATGCCCAACCAGTTATACATGCTGAGATAGTATAGAGAGAAGAAACAGAATACAGCTGTCTTAGCACCCTATTACACTGCTGGATGTTCGGGCAGTGCAAGCGCCAATAGAAGATAAAACATCAATCAGCATTTGCCTGCACAGGCCTCATTACACAGGCCGATGCAAACTGAATGTAGTAGGAACAATGGCTATGGCAGTCGTTCCTTTCTTTCTTTCATGGAGTATATCAGTCACAGATTTTATCGCAAGCCATATTGCAACAAAATCTGCGACTTTTCCCCACTCGTGGTACTTTTTTGACAGGTCAAAAAAAGGGGGCATGGCATGGGCGGGAAAGACGGTGGACCGGCAGGCCCGTCTCACTTGTCATTTTGTGTGCCAGTTTTTTGCTGCTACAGCAGCATTTAACGCTATACCACTCAATCTCTTATTAGGCTCCATTCACACGTCCTGTTTTTCTTTCCTGATTCGATCCTGATCCTGATCTGGATCCATTCATTTCAATGGGTCCTGAAAAAATCAGGATCGAATCAGGAAAGAAAAACAGGACTTGTGAATGGAGCCTTAATGTGTATCAGCCCAATGTACATCACATAATTTACACCAAATCGTTATATACTGCCTGATGCACTTTCCTGCATCACAGTTGCTGAATATTGTATTATTTTTCAAAAACATAAAAAAATTCAATGGTGCAGTGTATTTTTATACAGGCTGATGGTTACCATCAGCTCTTATCTGTATACCCATAGGCAGATATATTGGTGTCGATCTGACATTACTAATGCTTTTATGGTGTTAAGGAGCTTGAAATGGGTTGGATACAGTACTAGGAGACCAGGAATGTCATGCACTACTTTTCTGGAAGATCAGGGATAGAGATGAGCGAGCATACTCGTCCGAGCTTGGTGCTCGTTCGAGTATTAGGGTACTCGTAAGTGCTCACTGCTCGGACGAGTATCTCGCCATGCTCGAGGAAATGGCAACTTCCGCATCGTGCTTTTTTGGCGCTTATAATATCAGATGACCCTGGAATATACTAGTGACTGGCCGCGGTGCTCGGCTCAGATGCTGTCTGGATGTCGTTAGGGATAGAGCTGCTGCGTTTCAGGGAGAGTGTTAGGGCCTACATTTAGTTCTCTGTTAGGCAGGAATCACCCACAAAGAACCCAACAGCCCTTCTAAGGGCTACAAGAATTTTTTTTTTGTCTCCTGGCTTGGCTGGCTGGCTGGCACTAGTAGTGCAGCTATCGCCATATATAACCCCCCTTTTTTTTAATGTTATATCTCAGTGATACAAATCCATTTCACACAGCAGTGTGGAACCATTCTGTGTGTCACAGTTCAGTACACTCACGCCAATCCGTATTTTCTGTCCAGGTGACACTTTCTGTACGTCACTTAATGCAACCAAGTCTTTTGCTGCCTGTCACGTATATATAGCTTGATCCCAAAAATCTCTGTGCGACATTTGTCTGGGTCGCAGTCTAAATAGCCACCGTCAGTAGGGTGTCAGTTAGCTCTACGATAGTTTCTGCACGTCACGTTCCAAAAAAAAACAAAACTACAAAAAAAATATATAAAAAAAAATATATAAAAAAAATAGTTTTTTAGTTGTTTTAGCTCAGTGATACAAATCCATTTCACACAGCTGCGTGGAACCATTCTGTGTGTCACAGTTCAGTACACTCACTCCAATCCGTATTTTTCTGTCCAGGTGACACTTTCTTTACGTCACTTAATTAAACCAGATTGAACAAGTTTGTGGTTTCAGTACACCAGGCCCATTTATTTTTTATATAATACACTTATATACAGAAAATGTTGAACCCCAGGGCTAAGGGTCGAGGACGAGGGCGTGGGCATTCAATTACTGCAGGGGGCAGAGGCCGTGGTCCTGGGCAGGGTGAGACAGTACCTGCTGATGAGGGAGCTGTGGAACGCCGCAGAGCTACACTCCCTAGCTTCATGTCTCAACTTACAGGGACACGTGGTAGAGGACTGTTGAAACCACAACAGTGCGAACAGCTGATCTCGTGGATTGCGGACAATGCTTCAAGTAATTTGTCCACCAGTCAGTCTTCCACGCAGTCCACCCACGTTACCCAAGGGAGCACTCCTATGGCTCCTCCACCTCAACCTCCTTCCCCCCAGTCTGCCCCCTCCCAGGAAAATTTGGAATGCGATCCGGCATACTCTCAGGAACTGTTTTCTGGACCCTTCCCAGAGTCACAAACCACTTCTCAGGTTGCTGCTGACCTCGTTCCCGATGCCCAAGTTTTCCAACTGTCGCAGTCTGTGGGTGATGATGATGATGATGACAATGTTGACTTAGTGGAAGAAGTTTGTAAAGAGGTGTCGGACGATGAGGAGACACGGTTGTCAGACGGTGGTGAAGTTGTTGTTAGGGGAGGAATTCCGAGGGGGGAGCAGACTGAGGAATCGGAGGATGACGAGGTGACTGACCCAAGCTGGGTTGATATGCCGAGTGAAGACAGTGCTTCTGAGGCGGAGGCGAGTGCTGCACCAGAACAGGTTGTAAGAGGCAGTGGTGTGGCCAGAGGGAGAAGCAGGGCCAGAGCTGGTGCATCAGCAGCAACTGTTTCACGTAGTGAAGCTCCCGTGGCGAGGCCTAGATGTTCGCAAGTCTGGAGGTTCTTTAAAGAAAGTGAGGATTGTGGTGTGCAACCTGTGTCACACCAGGATCAGCAGGGGTGCCACCACTACTAGCCTAACCACCACCAGCATGCGCAGGCATATGAGTGCTAAACACCCCACTCAATGGAACCAAGGCCGTTCACCACCTCCTGTGGGTCACACCACTGCTCCTTCCCCTGTGTCACTCGCTGCCTCTGCTAGTCAACCCCCTGCGTCACTCGCTGCCTCTGCTAGTCAACCCCCTGCCCAGGACCCTGGCACGAGCGCCTTCCGCCGGAAAACCACACCTTCGCCTCCACGATCCTCCACAGTGTCCACCAACGTGGCCTTTCGCAATCTCATGGCGGTGGCTGCCCCTCGGTATTCGGTCCCCAGCCGCCACTATTTTTCCCGATGTGCCGTCCCAGCCCTACACCAGCACGTGTCACAGAACATCATCCGTGCCCTGACCAACGCTGTTTCTGAGAAGGTCCACCTAACCACGGACACGTGGACAAGTGCTGCTGGGCAGGGACACTATATCTCACTGACGGCACATTGGGTTAACTTGGTGGAGGCTGGGACCGAGAATGACCCTGGGGCCGCTCATGTACTGCCCACACCGAGGATTGCGGGACCTACCTCAGTCACGGTCTCTCAGACGTACTATGCCTCCTCCTCCTCCTCCGACCCCTCCTCCTCCACCGAATTACCATCCGTGGGCACGGCGCCTTCAGTCGGTAGCTCTAGGCGCAGCAGCAGTGCCGTGGGTAAGCGCCAGCAGGTGGTGCTCAAACTGCTGAGCTTAGGTGACAAAAGGCACACCGCCCAAGAGCTGTTACAGGGCATCACGGCGCAGACCGATGTGTGGCTGGCACCGCTGAACCTCAAGCCAGGCATGGTTGTGTGTGACAATGGGCGTAACCTGGTGGTGGCTCTGCAACTCGGCAGACTGACACATGTGCCATGCCTGGCACACGTGTTCAATCTAATAGTTCAGCGGTTCCTCAAGACATACCCCAATCTGTCTGATTTGCTCACCAAGGTGCGCCGCATCTGTGCGCATTTCCGCAAGTCAACCACAGATGCTGCCACTCTCAGGGCAGCGCAGTGCCGCCTACAACTGCCCGCTCACTGACTGTAGTGCGACGTGCTCACGAGATGGAATTCGACATTAAACATGTTATCCAGAGTTTACCAGCAGAGCAGAGCGATTGTAGACTGCCAGATGTCAACTTCCACCAGAACTTGTAGTCAGGTCAGTCAAATTCCTCAAGTCTACAATGAGGAGTGGACGTGGATGTCTGATATCTGCCAGGTGTTGAGCAACTTTGAGGAGTCAACACAGATGGTCAGCGGCGATGCCGCCATTATCAGCCTCACCATCCCGCTGCTTTGCCTGTTGAAAAACTCACTGCTCAGCATTAAGTCGGATGCTTTGCGCTTGTCACAAAAGACGGTGGAGGAAGATACGTCACTTGATAGCCAGAGCACCCTCCGGTCTGTTTCTCAGCGCGTATTGGAGGAGGGGGATGAGGATGAGGAGGAAGAGGAGGAGAATGTCGGCGAGACAGTAGAGGGTACCAGTGCTCAGTCCTTAACTCTTGAGCGTGTATGGGCTGAAGAGGAGGACTTGGAGGAGGAGGAGGAGGAAATGGAGAGTCAAGCCAGTGAGGAGAGGGAATTCTTGCGTGTTGGGACTCTGGCGCACATGGCAGACTTCATGTTAGGCTGCCTATCCCGTGACCCTCGCATTAGAAGAATTTTTTCAAACACCGATTACTGGGTGTTCACTCTCCTGGACCCACGGTACAAGCACAACCTTTCCACTCTCATCCCTGCAGAGGAAAGGAGTATGAGAGTGAATAGATATCAACAGGCCCTGGTGCACAAGCTGAAACAATTCTTCCCATCTGACGCCGCTAGCGGCAGAGGGCATGGTTCTGTGGGCCAAGTAGCGGGGGAGAGGAGCCGAGCAGGCAGTTTGTCCAGCACTGGCAGGGGAACGCTCTCCAAGGCCTTTGCCAGTTTTATGTCACCCCAGCAAGACACTATCACCTGTCCCCAGTCTAGGCAGAGTAGGGGGGAGCTGTACAGAAAGATGGTGAGGGAGTACCTAGCTGACCATACCAACGTCCGTAGCGATCACTCTGCTCCATACAACTACTGGGTTTCAAAGCTGGACACGTGGCCTGAACTGGTGCTGTACGCCTTGGAGGTGCTGGCCTGCCCTGCCGCTAGCATGCTGTCAGAGCGGGTATTCAGTGCAGCTGGTGGCGTCATCACCGATAAGCGTACACGCCTGTCAACTGACAGCGCTGACAGGCTGCCGCTTATTAAAATGAACAAAGCCTGGATTTCACCGGAATTCAAATCTCCTCCGGGGGAAAGCAGCTAAAGATTAACATTACTTATGTATCCGATTCCTCTTCTCTACTCCTCCTACTCCTCCTCCATGTCGTCTTTGCCTAACGCTGACTAAAAAAACGCCATTTTTTAGAGGTCCAACTGGCACTCTTTTACCACAATTTTTCCGGAGGTCCACCTACAGGCCCTCTCTCCAAACAATTTTTCCGGAGGTCCACCTACAGGCCCTCTCTCCAGTTCCAGTTTCCAGTTTTATTTGCGCAAACTGCGTAAATTTCTTTTTGGGATAGGTGTGAAAAATAATATTACCTGCGTATCTATATTGCCCAACATTGGGTACGGTAGCAACAAGAAGAACAAACACATGCTGCCCACAGGGTTCCGCAAATTCCTGGTCCACAATGTCAAGGAGCTCGAGGTTCTGTTGATGAGCAACAAGTCCTTCTGTGCAGAAATCGCCCGTAACGTCTCCTCAAAGAACCGAAAGACAATTGTGGAGAGAGCGGCACAGCTCGCCATCAAAGTGACGAACCCCAACGCCAGACTGCGCAGCGAAGAGAACAAATAAATATCTCTGTGGTTATTTGTGTTAAATAAACACAAAAAAAAAAAAGTTCAATCTGTCCCATCATGAGAAAGTCCCCCCAAGGAGTCCCCACTGTAACTTGCTTCCCATACAACTAACTCACCCCCCGACACCTGTGTCTCGCCATTGTCCACCACCTCCTCAGACAACACTGGTAAATCCCCACTGTCAGCACACTGAGACTGCAAAAGGTCTTGCGAATTGGGGCAGAGAATGTTCTGGGCTAGCACATCAGGGAAGGGGTGACTATGGGGTTCCAGGGAGTATGTGACCACATGCAATCTCCATCTAAAAAGTCATGCCACACTTGATCGAGCTCATAATTGACAATTGTACCGGTTGATGCTAAATTTTTAAGTTGGGGTCCTGCGTCGTCATTCTAACTACATCCGTCTGTTGTCACCACCACACACACTAGCCCAGGGGGCACTCCTCTGGCTCTTCCAGCTCAACCTCCTCCCCCGCAGCCTGCCCCCCCACCTACAGGCCCTCTCTCCAAACAATTTTTCCGGAGCTCCACCTACAGGCCCTCTCTCCAAACAATTTTTCCGGATAGCTGCCATATACGGAATTAAACTGAGTAGTATACATAGAACACATACCACACTTGATCTATACTGAACATCACTTTTAAAAATACGTCATTTTCTTCTCTTTCTCTCATTTGTCTGGGTTGCAATTAAGCAGACTAAGTCTGCCTAATCTAATAGTTTCCGTGTAATTGCTCCATACTGCACGTCTTTATCCTCTCTTTTTCTTTCTCAAACTATTTTTCCGGATAGGTGCCGTATACGGTATTAAACTCAGAAGAATACATACCGTACCGGTTGATGCTACAGTTTTTCCAAATCCATTCCGGCTGTTCTCACCACCACACACGCTAGCCCAGGGGGCACTCCTCTGGCTCTTCCAGCTCAACCTCCTTCCCCACAGCCTGCCCCCCACCTACAGGCCCTTTCTCCAAACAATTTACCCGGATAGAGGACGTGTTAGATATTATACTGATTTTGTTTGTTCCTCTTTTAATTGGCTCCTGACCTGTGATAGGCAGAGCATGGGCACGTCCCCTTAGCTGCAGTAGAAAAGACACTCCCCTGGCCAGAGCAAGCTCTTTTTCCTTTTCCGTGTTCGAAAAATCCATGAAATATATGGTCCCAAGATAGGGGACGTATACGATTTTAAACTGAGAAGAATCGATACCACACATGCCCCACTAGGAGAATTTGGGGTAATGGTGGGATTAGGCAGCCTCAGAGGCATCCATGCATGCTGCCCCTGCTGTTTCCTGTCCATTTCCGTGGTGTTTCCATCATTTTCTGAGGTTTCCAGGTTTTCACCCAGCCTTCCCTAGGCAGAGCCTTGGTCCCCTGCAAAAAATGCTCGAGTCTCCCATTGACTTCAATGGGGTTCGTTATTCAAAACGAGCACCCGAGCATCGGGAAAAGTTCGACTCGAATAACGAGCACCTGAGCATTTTAGTGCTCGCTCATCTCTAATCAGGGACTTTTGATTTGTGCAAATTTATTCAGACCGAAATCTAATCTGACACCTGGGTGAATTAGACATCTCTAGTCTTATTTTCTGGAAATGCAGCCATGTCTTGCCATAGGCTGTGTTTGGTATCGCCACTTATACTCACTCACTCAAATGGGGAAAAGTTGTTGCAATATCAGACACAGCCCATGGGAAGACATGTCACTCTTTTTGCTAAAAGCAAACCCTTTTTTTCTAATCCTGAACAACCCTTTTTAAAGTTTTCTGACTATCCAATATCCCATCATTATCTTTAGTCTAAGAGATTAAACATAGAAACATAGAAGACTGATGGCGAAAAGATACCACATGGTCCATCTAGTCTGCCCTAAAGCCAAGTTCTCACTTCAGTTATTTGGTCAGTTTTTTCTATCAGTTATTGTGAGCAAAAACTAGTAGTGAAACCTACTCAGAGATCAGGTATGATGGACAGATTTACACCTGTTCTGTGCTTTTGACTAGCACCACACCATATACTAAGGCCAAATGAGAACTTGGCCTTTGTATGCAGACTGCCATTCCTCTGAGTTGCTTTATTGTCTTCATTCAAGAGTTCAAGAAGAAGAAACCAGACATTGAAAAATAGACCATTGTATTTTAACTTTTTGCATAATAGCTGGTACCATCTCATTTTCACACACATTGCACACACACACACACACACAATGGAATATATGTTTGGTCTACAGTAGAGAGTAAATTACGTCTTTTGAACATCATACAATAGGTATTACCACAGGCAAATCAAATCTAGATCTTAATCCAGAAAATCTTGATTAATCACCATGTCAGGTCATCATATTGTATTTTTTATACTTGATTCAGGACTGTATATAACACAGATGAACTTTAATCTTCATTTACTGCACATTTTAAGATTAATCTTTTCTTATTTTACTTACAGCCTTAGGACAATTTTGACACTTTGACACTTCTCTCGAATCTTCCATATCTGCTGTTTTTTGCACCATTGTACTGCACCTGTTCCAAGAATTCCAGAGTTCAGTCCTCCATTGCAGCTGAAATAAATGCATATGCAAATTTATCATAAATCTTTTTACTGAAAGATATTAAAGGAGTACCTAGGCCTCTTAAGAGAAACATACATAGCCAATCAGAGAATACAAAAAGAGCAAATGTACAGAAGAACCCACCCAACATCAATACCAACATTTGGAGGGGCATCCATCATTGGAGGTAGAGTGCAAAGATGGTGGGTGTGGGGGAGGAAGAAGGGAAACCGGGGGAAAGAACAGTGGAAGGCAGAAGAAAGGAAATATAAAGAAATGCAATAACAATATTCCTGGGCTGGTGAAAAAGGCAAGAGCCCATGATCCAAAAACTTCCTACAGTATGTTATAAAGGTTATAATAAAAGATAAGACTTGAATGCAATATTTTGAGGCAAATGAAAGTAGTATAAGGGCACAGACAATCTAAGCACTAATTCTCATACCTCGGTAACTTTCTGAAGTGTGACCAAGGACCCCAAAGTTTAAGAAATCTAGAGTGGGATCTCAATTCCCAGCTAGCCAACTGCTCTATTCTAAGCATCTGGTCTACTTTTTCTACCACATAGTAATGGTAAGGGGTGATCTTAAACTATTAAAGAGGGATAAGGACGCCAATACTGGTTTTGCATACAAAGAAGCACAGCCTAAGGTATCAATTTAATAAAAGGGTTACAAACCTGTTGGATGGTAGCTTCAATCCTGGTCCAATAGTCTCTGACCATCGGATAGTCCCAGAAAATATCAGAACCACATCTCCAACATCTTTTAAGAACTGAAGGTGTTTTATACCAGCATGTTAAAATTTTATAGGGGTTCTCCTGCACCCAAACACACTTTGAGAAACCATGGGAAAGTTTGTGGATTGTAGCAATTGAGGTTCAGAGGATCTAGACAGATCTGATTTCTAACCTCTTATATATATGGTGAGGTAACACCATTATCTGAAGATACCAGAGACCAGAGACCCATATAGAAGAGCTATGAGTTTCGGGTAGGTCAAGTAGTACTGCTTGATGATTTCTAAAACCAGGTACGTTATAATCTGGGAGAGTGGGAAATTTCTGGATAAGGACTGATTGAGCAAAAGTTTTCTACTTGTAGAAAATGAACAGGGGGAAATTGAATGACTATACATGTGCCACTTCTTGAGCACTGACTGTTCATGCGCTACTACCCAGAAGTGTAGTGGTACATGCGCAGTCCCTGCTCCTCTGTTGGCAGTAGAGTCTCTGCACTTGCTCCATTACCTGGAGCAGTGGGGCAGGTACAAGATTTTCAGGGCCAGGTTAGATGTATGGCCCTGTCAATCAAGCAACATGGGTGGGGTTCCTAAGAGGCAGGGACAGCCCCTCACAGGTGTAGAACTCATAAAGATGAAGAAATGATTCAGACAAAAAGATGAGCTCATTTCGATTACAGAGGATGCAGGACTTCAATGGGTTCTTTCTCCCTATCCAGAACAGAAGTATGAATAGGGATTCCATAGGGAGCAAAGAAGGGTGGTGTGCCTGATATAAAGAAGCCAGGTGTTTATGTAACTGTACTTCTAAGTATGTCAGTTGGGTTTGCTGTAAACGTAAATTATTCAGTTCGTTCTGACCTTCCCAAAAAATTTGCTTTTCAGGTTTGCTTTAGATATATCCAAACACCTAAAAGTAATTGCCAGACCGCTTATAATAAATATAATATTTTATTATCAATTTAAACAAAAACATGATTAAAACAGGAAAAAAATAGGAAAAAGATGCAGGGAAAAAGGCAACATCTACTGGAGGAACTGGATCAATTCATTACACCAAGTAAATAAAGAAACAAAAAAGTATAAAGTGCAAGTGCAAAAGAACAATTACATATCACAAGGCAAGAATCGATTACCCATTCTGTATCTCCTCCAGGATGGCGCCCGCCCCGATGCGCGTTTCAGCAGACCTTCGTCTGGGGGTGGCGTCATCACTAGAGGAAACACTTTAAATACGGACAAACACAAATATCGTGACTCGAAATCAATCAATTACATATACGTGATTCACACCTGAAAAAAACCCAAAGAAGGTGATGGAGACATCACGTGAAAACCGTCACATGGTCATTCTCCATATCACATGATGGCGAGGACGAGATCCGCGATGCTAAGCATTGCTAGATCAACATCGGTGGCATCAAAAAGCACGCATGCGCAGGCCTGGCAAGATACTCATACATAATAACCCATTATTATTGGAAGCGCATTTAAAGTATATAAGAAACAATGGGAGAATAAATACCTAATGGGGCACATGATTACACATAAACAAGATCCCTAAAAAAACTAGATGTGCATTTCCAGGAGAAAATACATAGTGCTTGAAAATGGTGCACCTTTAACAGTGACTTCCAGAGTACACCTATAAAGGAGAACACTGACCATAGTTTAAATGTGACTCAGGAAAAGCCCCTTTAAGTGTGACTTGAGAAAAGTCCCTTTAAATGTAACTCAAAAAAAGCCCCTTTCAGTATGACTCGGAAAAAGCCCTTTTAAATGTCACTCGGAAAAAGCCCCTTTAAGTTTGACTCAAGAAAGCCCCTTTAAGTTTCAATCATAAAAAGCCACAGCTGTTTGTATAGCACACAATGAGAAAATTCATGATTGGTTGCTATAGGCAACTAAGCTCATTCATACTCTAAGGTGGCTTGAGAAATCTCCCCCAATGTTCTTTGACAAAAACTGATTACACCAATACATTCTCACTTACTTAATAAGCTTTTGTAGAGATTTTCAAAAGATTTGGAGCAATTATGTGCTAAATATCTACAGAATTTGCTGCTATACCTGGCTAAATTCATGATTAGCTATTTCACTCACATACTCTGATGGATGATTATACAGCTGTTTGTATAGCACACAATTAAATAATGAAATAGCTAAATATAGAGTGGCAGCCCCCTTAAGAGTGGCAGCCCCCTTAAGAGTGGCTGCCCCTTTAAGAGTGACTGCCCCTTTAAGAGTGACTGCCCCTTTAAGAAGGACTGTCCCTTTAAGAGTTGCTGTCCCTTTAAGAGAGACTGTCTCTTTAAGAGTGGCTGCTCCTTTAAGAGTCCCTGTCCCTTTAAGAGTGGTTGCCCCTTTAAGAGTCACTCTGGAAAGCCCCTTTAAGTTTGACTCTGCGCTCAGCTGAGGGGGCGAAACAGCCATACTGTCTGTTAACACATGGGGACTCTGAGGCCATTTTGTGACTCTCACAGGTGCAAATCTTTTTCAGCATAAATAGACACAGTTTAACAGAATCCAAAATGGTGAATTAACCCCTCTTCTGCCAGTGCGCGTCCCCGAGGCCCGTGATCACGGCTCCTTACAACGGACATGTGAATTTCCCCTTAGCCTCAGGTCTGGGGGAGCTCCCCTCTATATTATCTCTATATATCTCTAAGCCTTCTCCCCTGTGTGTATGCTGTGCCATATATTGTGCTGCCTATATGCATATTGAGCTGTGATTGGCTGATTGGCCTCCACTCTAGCCTCTCCATTGATTCCTATGGAGAATTTTTCGTCTTTAACCTGTGATATCTTAAAAACGACAAATCCGATCAACTCCAAAAATACATAGCACACCTGTCACCATCGAGGGCTTTGAAACACACTTTGAACGGAGTCTGTACGCCAAATGGTTCGGGCTGTACTAATTGCAGAAATTCGGGAGAAGAATAAGAATAAAGAATTCGGATTACAATATATGTGCTTTTCAAGCACTATGATAATTATTTATACGGAAGTGCAAATGTACAATATCCATGATTAAAAAAGTAAATAAATCAAGGAAAAGAAAAAAAGAAACACCAAAAATATAGAGTGACATAATGCTAAAAAATACCTGTACCAAAATATAATATATGTGCATGAGATTAACACTGATAAAAACGCAGAAAAGAAAAAAAGGAGAAAAAAGGAGGAGGGAAAGGGATGTTTTAAATACTAAAAAGTGTGTGTAATGTGTATAACCTCAAGTGAGAGAAAAAAATACATACTGTATATATATCGTATGTATACACATATGTAATATATAGAGATGAGCGAGTAGTGAAATATTCGAAAGTTCGAAATTCGATTCGAATAGACCGCGAAATTCGACTATTCGACCAAATATCGAATCCCATTAAAGTCTATGGGAAAAAAATGCTCGCCACTTGGAAATCTCAATTCGACCACTTGGAGGTCACCAAGTCCACCCTGAAACCTCAGAAAAGGATGCCAACACTGCTGGAATGCAACTGGGACAGCAGGGGAAGCATGTCTGGGTGCATATAACGCGCCCAAGACGCACTATTACGCCACTATCACAGCCTCTCAACAATACACTCCAAAGACAATCTAACCTCTCTGTAAAGTGAGACCATACAAGGAAACCTTCTTTCCTCAACATTGCCATGGACCCCAAGCCAAACTAGACAAAAAAGAAGATACAATTCTGCACCCCTTAAAATCACGTTGCCTATGACAACCACAGATGGCATAGGCAAGGGGGAAAGCAAATAGACCCCACCCCTAATTGTCATTGTGTGTGTGTGAAATGTGGTCAGACATGTCTTCTTTAAAATGTAAAAACAACTCAAACACATGCAGAAGCCTTAAAATGCCCAAATTGTTGGCGCTTGAGATGTCAGTGACCCGACCTGGCCCAGTGTCATGTCTAGCAGGTAAAGCAGTGGGGATGTTGAGGGATGCGTAGGACCGCAAAAGGCAGGAAGAGGCCGTGGGCTGGCCAGAGGCTCATGGAAAATTTTGTGGAGGCCCAAGAGGTGAGACCTGTTAAACATTTTGTGGAGGCCCAAGAGGTGACACCTCTTAAAAATTATGTGGAGGCCCAAGAGGTGAGACCTGTTAAACATTTTGTGGAGGCCCAAGAGGTGAGACGTATTAAAAATTATGTGGAGGCCCAAGAGGTGACACCTCTTAAACATTTTGTGCAGGCCCAAGAGGTGAGACCTCTTAAAAATTATGTGGAGGCCCAAGAGGTGAGACCTCTTAAACATATTGTGCAGGCCCAAGAGGTGAGACGTATTAAAAATTATGTGGAGGCCCAAGAGGTGAGACCTGTTAAACATTTTGTGGAGGCCCAAGAGGTGAGACCTGTTAAACATTTTGTGGAGGCCCAAGAGGTGAGACCTGTTAAACATTTTGTGGAGGCCGAAGAGGTGAGACGTGTTAAAAATTATGTGGAGGCCGAAGAGGTGAGACGTGTTAAAAATTATGTGGAGGCCCAAGAGGTGAGACCTGTTAAACATTTTGTGGAAGCCCAAGAGGTGAGACCTGTTAAACATTTTGTGGAAGCCCAAGAGGTGAGACCTGTTAAACATTTTGTGGAAGCCCAAGAGGTGAGACCTGTTAAACATTTTGTGGAGGCCCAAGAGGTGAGACCTGTTAAACATTTTGTGGAGGCCCAAGAGGTGAGACCTGTTAAACATTTTGTGGAAGCCCAAGAGGTGAGACCTCTTAAAAATTATGTGGAGGCCCAAGAGGTGAGACCTGTTAAACATTTTGTGGAGGCCCAAGAGGTGAGACCTGTTAAACATTTTGTGGAAGCCCAAGAGGTGAGACCTGTTAAACATTTTGTGGAGGCCCAAGAGGTGAGACCTGTTAAACATTTTGTGGAGGCCCAAGAGGTGAGACCTGTTAAACATTTTGTGGAAGCCCAAGAGGTGAGACCTGTTAAACATTGTGTGGAGGCCCAAGAGGTGAGACCTCTTAAACATTTTGTGCAGGCCCAAGAGGTGAGACCGGTTAAAAATTATGTGGAGGCCCAAGAGGTGAGACCTCTTAAACATTTTGTGCAGGCCCAAGAGGTGAGACTGGTTAAAAATTATGTGGAGGCCCAAGAGGTGAGACCTGTTAAAAATTACGAGGAGGCCCAAGAGGTGAGACCTCTTAAACATTTTGTGGAGGCCCAAGAGGTGAGCCATAAACATATAAATTTTTCTTATTTACGGAGCAATTCTACGGCGGTTAAGGAGGAGGAGGAGGTGGAGGAGGAAATGGCACTTCATACAGATGGCACTTCACTTTTGGCTGCTTTCCACGGTTGGAGAAGCAAAGTCCGGGTCAATCCACTTGCTGTTCATTTTGATTAGCGTCAGCCTGTCGGCACTGTCGGTTGACAGGCGGCTGCGCTTATCGGTTATAATGCCCCCGGCTGCGCTGAACACCCTTTCTGATAGCACGCTGGCGGCAGGGCAGGCAAGCACCTCCAAGGCGTACAGGGACAGTTCCAGCCACGTGTCCAACTTGGAGACCCAGTAAGTGTAGGACGCCGAGGGATCGGGGAGGACAGGGTTACGGTCTGCCAGGTACTCCCGCAACATCCGCCGATACTTGTCCCTCCTGCTGATAGCGGGCCCCGCAGTGATGGAAGTTGCACGAGGGGGTGCCATGAACGTGTCCCACACCTTGGAGAGTGTTCCCCTGGTGGCTGTGGGCCTGATGGATGTTGTGGGACTCTGGGAGACCCTCTCCTCTCTGCCGCCAGCGATGGTGGGTGGGAAAATCTCCATCATGTTCTGCACGAGTTCCCTCTGGTATTCCAGCAATCGATTTGTCCTCTCCTCTACCGGAATAAAAGAGGAGACGTTATCTTTATACCGGGGGTCCAGGAGTGCGAAGACCCAGTACAGTTTGTTCTCCACTATCCGGACAACACGTGTATCCCGGGAAAAGCAGCCCAGCATGAAGTCAGCCATGTGTGCCAGACTCTGAATAGGCATGACCTCACTGCCCCCACCAGAAGGATCACTTGCCATTTCCTCCTCTTCCTCTTCCGCCTCCTCTCCGCCCCATCCGCGCTGAACCAATGGGACGCACACAGCCTGACTGCTACCCTCGCCGCCAGCATCCTCCTCCTCTTCCACAGCCACCTCCACGTCGTCCTCCTCCTCATCCTCCTCCTCCTGCAACTGCCACCGTGAAGCAGACAAAAGTGTGGTCTGACTGTGTAGCTCCGTTGCGTCTCCTCCTACCCCCGTCTCCTCTGCGTGCAATGCGTTCTCCCTTATTGCGATGAGGGATTCTTTAAGGACGCCTAGGAGCGGGATGGTTACGCTCACTATAGCGTCCTCGCTGCTGACCTTCTTGGTGGACTCCTCAAAGATACGCAGTACATCGCATATGTCTGCCATCCATGGCCACTCGTGGTTGGCAAACTGAGGGAGCTGAGTTGGAGGCACGCGTGGATTCATAATCTGGTACTCCATCAATGCTCTCTGCTGCTCACACACCCTGGCCAACATGGAATAGGTGGAATTCCAGCGAGTCGGCAGGTCGCACAACAGCCGATGTTCAGGCAAATGGAGGCGTTGCTGGAGTTTTTTTAAGCTAGCAGCAGCTACAGTTGACTTACGAAAGTGAGCGCACAAGCGCCGCACTTTCACCAGTAGCTCTGCCAGGTTGGGGTAAGTCTTTAGAAATTTTTGGACTACCAGATTAAAAACGTGGGCCAGGCATGGTACGTGATTGAGTTCGGCAAGCTCCAGAGCCGCCACCAGGTTACGGCCGTTATCGCACACGACCATGCCTGGTCCTAGCTGCAGCGGCGACAGCCACATCTCCGTCTGCTGCAATATGGCGTCCCTCACCTCTGGGGCGCTGTGCTTCCTGTCGCCCAAGCTGATGAGCTTTAGCACCGCCTGCTGACGTCTCCCCGCGCCAGTGCTGCAACGCTTCCAGCTAGCGGCTGAGGGAGATGTTAAGGCACAGGAGGAGGAGGAGGAGGAGGAGGGGGGTTTATCAGAACCCATGCTGGCAATCTTGGGCGGGGGTGGTAGGTAGGCCGTCTCTGTTTGCGACCCCGTCCCCGCTTCCACTACATTCACCCAGTGTGCCGTCAAAGAGATGTAGCGTCCCTGGCCGCAAGCGCTTGTCCACGAGTCGGTGGTCAAGTGGACCTTTGCGCTGACTGCGTACCTCAGGGCCCGCCTGATGTTACGCGACACGTGCTGGTGCAGGGCGGGGACGGCACTCCGGGAAAAGTAGTGGCGGCTGGGGACGGAATAGCGAGGTGCGGCAGCCGCCATCAGGTCGCGGAAGGCCTGCGTCTCCACAAGCCTAAACGGCAACATCTCCAGGGCCAGCAGTTTGGAGATGTGGCAGTTTAAGGCTTGGGCTTGGGGGTGACTCGAGGCGTACTTCCGCCTGCGGTCGAACGCCTGCGAGATGGACAGTTGTTGGGACGAGGAGTGTGAGGGTGCAGGCGAAGAGGCGGGGGAAGGGGAGGCTGAAGGAGAAGGCCCCAAAGTAGCCGAGGCAGAGGCAGATGTGGAGGTGTCCTGGCTGGAGGTCTGGACCGCAGTGGCAGCACACAACAAAGGGGAAGAGGCAGTGGCAGCAGGACCGGGCGCAGTTTGTATTGCGTTTGCTCTCTCCCACTCAGCCCAGTGCTTGACTTCCAAGTGACGCCGCATGCCTGAGGTGGTCAGATTGCTCTTCTCAGAGCCCCTACTCAGTTTTGAGTGGCAGAGTGTGCAAACCGCGCTCAGTTTGTCATCCGCACAAACATTAAAAAATCTCCACACCACAGAAGTACGAGGCCTCGATGGGGGAGCTTCGCGCGACTGCCCGCTGCCGGGAACAGCTTCGGCCGTGCTGGCTGTGGCCTCACTACTTTGTCTGGACTGTCCTCTGCCTGTGGACATCCCTCTGCCTGTGGACATCCCTCTGCCTCTGGACATCCCTCTGCCTCTGGACATCCCTCTGCCTCTTGCTGCCTTTTTCGGTGCTGCGCAGACCACCACCTCTCCACTGCTTTCCCCGCTGGACATCACCCCTGGCCAAGTGGGGTCGGTCATTTCGTCATCCACCACCTCCTCTTCCTCACTCTGCTCCTCCTCCTGCCCACTGGACATTCCAACAGCCTCCCTTGATGGCAACTGCGTCTCATCATCATCATCGCTCATGATAACAGATGCTGGTTCAGGGTCCACATCAGCAGGAGATGGCGAAAACTCAAGGGTTTGGGCATCACTACAAACAAATTCCTCTCCTAGCTCCTGGGATTCTTCCGGCACATCTGAAAAAGGACCCGAAAAGAGCTCCTGGGAGGGGTCAAGGGTGGGATGACTCTGTTGGCCAGGTGTGGAGGAAGGAGGGTCAGAGTGAGACTGTGTGGATGACTGGCTGGTGGACAACTGTGTGGAAGCGCTATCGGCTATCCATTGCACCACCTGTTCAACCTGCTCAGGCCTCAACAGCGGTGTAACCCGCCCCCTGCTTAACTGTCCCATAAAGGCAGGGATTCTGGATGAGCGGGATCCTGGCTGACCCTCACCAGCACGCATTGTATCCCCACTGGCTTCAACAAGGCCCCCAACAGCATTTCCGCGCCCCCGTCCTCGTCCACGTCCTATTCCGCTAGCCCCCCGCCGCATTTTTTTTTTTTTTTTTTACAATATTTTGCCTTCACAGCCGTGAAATTAGTTTGCAAGAGAACGCACAGTACAGTTGCCAATTATAATGCCTATATATTGTATTTTTCAAGGTACACAGCCGTGTACTAAGTGATCAGACGGTGTGTATGAACACCAGGTATGAGAAATTACTTTGCAAGAGAACGCACAGTACAGTTGCCAATTATAATGCCTATATATAGTATTTTTCAAGGTACACAGCCGTGTACTAAGTGATCAGACGGTGTGTATGAACACCAGGTATGAGAAATTACTTTGCAAGAGAACGCACAGTACAGTTGCCAATTGAAAGGCCTATATATTGTATTTTTCAAGGTACACAGCCGTGTACTAAGTGATCAGACGGTGTGTATGAACACCAGGTATGAGAAATTACTTTGCAAGAGAACGCACAGTACAGTTGCCAATTGAAAGGCCTATATATTGTATTTTTCAAGGTACACAGCCGTGTACTAAGTGATCAGACGGTGTGTATGAACACCAGGTATGAGAAATTACTTTGCAAGAGAACGCACAGTACAGTTGCCAATTATAATGCCTATATATTGTATTTTTCAAGGTACACAGCCGTGTACTAAGTGATCAGACGGTGTGTATGAACACCAGGTATGAGAAATTACTTTGCAAGAGAACGCACAGTACAGTTGCCAATTATAATGCCTATATATTGTATTTTTCAAGGTACACAGCCGTGTACTAAGTGATCAGACGGTGTGTATGAACACCAGGTATGAGAAATTACTTTGCAAGAGAACGCACAGTACAGTTGCCAATTATAATGCCTATATATTGTATTTTTCAAGGTACACAGCCGTGTACTAAGTGATCAGACGGTGTGTATGAACACCAGGTATGAGAAATTACTTTGCAAGAGAACGCACAGTACAGTTGCCAATTGTAAGGCCTATATATTGTATTTTTCAAGGTACACAGCCGTGTACTAAGTGATCAGACGGTGTGTATGAACACCAGGTATGAGAAATTACTTTGCAAGAGAACGCACAGTACAGTTGCCAATTATAATGCCTATATATTGTATTTTTCAAGGTACACAGCCGTGTACTAAGTGATCAGACGGTGTGTATGAACACCAGGTATGAGAAATTACTTTGCAAGAGAACGCACAGTACAGTTGCCAATTATAATGCCTATATATTGTATTTTTCAAGGTACACAGCCGTGTACTAAGTGATCAGACGGTGTGTATGAACACCAGGTATGAGAAATTACTTTGCAAGAGAACGCACAGTACAGTTGCCAATTGAAAGGCCTATATATTGTATTTTCAAGGTACACAGCCGTGTACTAAGTGATCAGACGGTGTGTATGAACACCAGGTATGAGAAATTACTTTGCAAGAGAACGCACAGTACAGTTGCCAATTGAAAGGCCTATATATTGTATTTTTCAAGGTACACAGCCGTGTACTAAGTGATCAGACGGTGTGTATGAACACCAGGTATGAGAAATTACTTTGCAAGAGAACGCACAGTACAGTTGGCAATTGTAAGGCCTATATATTGTATATTTCAAGGTACACAGCCGTGTACTAAGTGATCAGACGGTGTGTATGAACACCAGGTATGAGAAATTACTTTGCAAGAGAACGCACAGTACAGTTGCCAATTGAAAGGCCTATATATTGTATTTTTCAAGGTACACAGCCGTGTACTAAGTGATCAGACGGTGTGTATGAACACCAGGTATGAGAAATTACTTTGCAAGAGAACGCACAGTACAGTTGCCAATTATAATGCCTATATATTGTATTTTCAAGGTACACAGCCGTGTACTAAGTGATCAGACGGTGTGTATGAACACCAGGTATGAGAAATTACTTTGCAAGAGAACGCACAGTACAGTTGCCAATTGAAAGGCCTATATATTGTATATTTCAAGGTACACAGCCGTGTACTAAGTGATCAGACGGTGTGTATGAACACCAGGTATGAGAAATTACTTTGCAAGAGAACGCACAGTACAGTTGCCAATTGAAAGGCCTATATATTGTATTTTTCAAGGTACACAGCCGTGTACTAAGTGATCAGACGGTGTGTATGAACACCAGGTATGAGAAATTACTTTGCAAGAGAACGCACAGTACAGTTGCCAATTATAATGCCTATATATTGTATTTTTCAAGGTACACAGCCGTGTACTAAGTGATCACACGGTGTGTATGAACACCAGGTATGAGAAATTACTTTGCAAGAGAACGCACAGTACAGTTGCCAATTATAATGCCTATATATTGTATTTTTCAAGGTACACAGCCGTGTACTAAGTGATCAGACGGTGTGTATGAACACCAGGTATGAGAAATTACTTTGCAAGAGAACGCACAGTACAGTTGCCAATTATAATGCCTATATATTGTATTTTTCAAGGTACACAGCCGTGTACTAAGTGATCAGACGGTGTGTATGAACACCAGGTATGAGAAATTACTTTGCAAGAGAACGCACAGTACAGTTGGCAATTGTAAGGCCTATATATTGTATATTTCAAGGTACACAGCCGTGTACTAAGTGATCACACGGTGTGTATGAACACCAGGTATGAGAAATTACTTTGCAAGAGAACGCACAGTACAGTTGCCAATTATAATGCCTATATATTGTATTTTTCAAGGTACACAGCCGTGTACTAAGTGATCAGACGGTGTGTATGAACACCAGGTATGAGAAATTACTTTGCAAGAGAACGCACAGTACAGTTGCCAATTATAAGGCCTATATATTGTATATTTCAAGGTACACAGCCGTGTACTAAGTGATCAGACGGTGTGTATGAACACCAGGTATGAGAAATTACTTTGCAAGAGAACGCACAGTACAGTTGCCAATTATAATGCCTATATATAGTATTTTTCAAGGTACACAGCCGTGTACTAAGTGATCAGACGGTGTGTATGAACACCAGGTATGAGAAATTACTTTGCAAGAGAACGCACAGTACAGTTGCCAATTATAAGGCCTATATATTTTATAGTTCAAGGTACACAGCAGTAGTGCCAAATATAGTTTGGTATGTAGCAGAGCACCTAATACACCACTAATGCCTCTCTCTGTCCCTACTCCAGCAGCTATCCCTGAATACAGCAGACGTTCTCTGCAGAGTGTATATTGTAGTAAAGCTATCACTGCACTATAGTAGCCCTGATAAGGGCTTTTAATCACGCTCCTGCCTGTCCAACAGCTAAAACCTATCTCTCCCTTCTCCAGCCTCTGTCCCTGACTAAGTTCACGCAGCATATGCGTACGAGCAGGAAGAGCTGAGTTTTTAATATTCGAGGTCACATGGTTTTTCCAGCCAATGCATGTAGACGCCGTTTTCGCGCTGCCAGCGTGCTCAGCGTGCCTGTCATACCCCCCCTGCATGGTGATTGGTGGAAAAAGAGCGCCAGGGAAGGTGGGAGGGGAAACGAATTCTAAGTGCGCCATCGCCGTTATACTCGAAAGAAATCGAGCACGCCGAATATCGTAGTATTCGATCGAATACCAGCTCGATCGAACACTACTCGCTCATCTCTAGTAATATATAATAAATAAAATTAAAAAATAGAAATCCATAGTGTGATAATGCAATGTGGGGATGTATTATCACACTATGGATTTCTATTTTTTAATTTTATTTATTATATATTACATATGTGTATACATATTTATATGTATTTTTTTCTCACTTGCGGTTAGGGCTTGTTCACACATCAGTTATTCGGTCAGTTATTTCCATCAGTTATTATGAGCCAAAACCTGTAATGAAGCCTACTCAGAGATCAGGTATATTGGAAAGATCTGCACCTGTTCTGTGTTTTTGACCCACACCTGGTTTTGGCTCACAATAACTGATGGAAATAACTGATCAAATAACTGACGTGTGAACAAGCCCTTATACACATTACACACACTTTGTAGTATTTAAAGCATGCTACTATTTTGCACTATTTTTCATCATTTTCATCATTTTTATAGCATTCACATGATTATGTAAGTTTTTTGAATTATTATGAGTATGAATTATGTACATACATTATCAAGGTATAGGTATTATGTCACTTTTTATATCAAGGTATTATCAAGGTATAATGTATTATGTCACTTTTTATATGATAAATTTCTATTTATTTTTTATTTTTTCATTATCCTTCCCCTCCCCCCTTCCTTTTCCCTCCTCCTTTTTCTCCTTTTTTTCTTTTCTACGTTTTTATCAGTGTGAATCTCATGGGTTTTAGTTATGCACATATATTATATTTTGGTACAGGTATTTTTTAGCATTATGTCACTATGTATTTTTTAGCATTATGTCTATTTTTGGTGTTTCTTTTTTTTTCTTTTCCTTGTTTTATTTTTTAAATCATGGATATTGTACATTTGCATTTTTGTATAAATAATACATTTTTTAAGTATCTTGTTTATGTGTAATCATGTGCCCCATTAGGTATTTATTCTTGTTTCTTATATACTTTGAATGTGCTTCCCATAATAATGGATATTTATGTATGAGTATCTTGCCAGGCCTGCGCATGCGTGCTTTTTGATGCCGCCGATGTTGATCTAGTGATGCTTAGCATCGTGGATCTCGTCTGCGTCATCATGTGATATGGAGAGTGACCATGTGACGGTTTTCACCTGATGTCTCCGTCACCTTCCTGCGGCCCACAGGATCACTTCTTTGTTTTTTTTCAGGTGTGAATCATGTATATGTAATTCATTGATTTCGAGTCACGCTATTGGTGTTTGTCAGTATTTAAAGTGTGTCCTCTAGTGATGACGCCACCCCCAGACGAAGGTCTGCCGAAACGTGCATCGGGGCTGGCGCCATCCTGGAGGAGATACAGAATGGGTAATCGATTCTTGCCTTGTGATATGTAATTGTTCTTTTGCACTTGCAGTTTATACTTTTTTGTTTCTTTATTTACTTGGTGTAATGAATTGATCCCACTGTGGTACCTCCTCCAGTAGATGTTGCCTCTTTCCCTGCATTTTTTTTCCTATTTTTTTCCTGTTTTAATCATGAAATTGTTGTTTAAATTGATAATAAAATATTATATTTATTATAAGCGATCTGGCAATGACTTTTAGGTGCTTGTTTCAGGTCATGTTTGCCATAGGCTTTATTATATGGTCCAGTGTGATGAGTGGGTAGTCTCACTTTGATGTGTAATCTGTGGTGGGGTTTTCTATTTTTGGGTTTTGCTTTAGATGAATCCAGTACAAAGATGTGCAGTGCCATTTGACTGCACATAGAAAGAAGCACGAGGGAGGAAAAAGACGGACAGCCTGGATGAGCCAGGCAAAGTGGTGCCCTTGCACTACGACTAGAATGTCATTTTTTGTTACGCCATGAATGAGTATGGATGGATAGAGCAGTATCTGACAGAAAACAATCATAGGGCCACTGTACAGTCACAATCAAGCTTCTATTCTAGTGTCAGGGACAGTAAAGGGAAAGGCTATAAAGAATAATAAATGTGTACAATAGAGAAAGGCAGGGAAAGCTGTCAGCCAGGGAGTGAGAAGTAATGAGTTAAGGCTGGGTGTGCCTCCTAGCACAGCTGCAGCTGCTGCATAAACTCAAAAGAAGTTACCTGCAAGAGCATGTTTTTCCTTATTAGAACAGAAATACAACTTTTTTACTCTCAAGAGTTGGTGTAGAGGGAATAGGCTCAATACAAGTGTACAACACATGTTTTAGCTTTCTGAGGATAGATAGCATTTTAAATCTCAGTGAAAACACCGGAAATAATAGTCCGAAATATGGGACAGAGCATCTCCAGACAGTTGAACTTTTTTGTTTTTGTTTGGGAAAAAAGCAATATATGTGTACAATATATATTTTACAATCCAGAGGGTGGCATTTTAACTGTCAGTGAAAATATGTGAAATACTAGACTGAAAGTTCAAGGGTTTTTTTGTTTTGCGAAAAATAGCAATATCAGTGTGCAATGAGTGTTTTACAATAGAGAGGGTAGCATTATATGTAAGTGAAAAACATGAGAAATGCTAGTCTGAAATCTGTGTCAAGACATCTCCAGACAGTTTAAGGGTTTTTTGTTTTACAAAAAATAGGAATACAAATCTGTAATGTGCTGTCACTAACCTTGCCGGCTGGATATAACTTCGTTTTGCCAGCTTCCGTAGTACTAAGAAGTACTGGCGTGTGGAACCTGACAAGCCCCCGGGTTTTTATCAGAGCCCGCTGCAAGGCAGGTTGGGTTTGTGTGGCCGGGAACTTGCAGATCGCGTTGCCACTTGGAAGCAGTATGGGGTACAAGCCAAGGTCCAGATCACAAGCAGGTTTGCAGAGTCGAGGTACGAACGCCAAGGTCGGGGTCACAGGCAGGTTAGCAGAGTCGAGGTACGAACGCCAAGGTCTGGATACACGTGAGTCAAACAGAAGAGGACATGAAGCTGGAGTACACTGGGAAATGACCTGATACTCTGGCATCAGTCAGGTGCACAGAGCTGTCTTAAATAGGCCTCTAGATGAAAATCAGGTGCTGGACTGATGACAGTTTCACAGAAGGTGTAGGAACTGCAGTACTGGCTGCCAGCCCCTAGAGAGGGCGAGAGAACAGAGTCTGTGCTGAGAAGTGGGCTTCTGGAATCATTGCAGAATCATTGCAGCAGACGCTTGTGTAGGGGATCAGGCAGCGGTTGCCGAGAGGGGGGGCAGCTCCGCCGACAGGGTGAGTGTAGCAGCGATGTGCGCCCTGATGTGACAGTACCCCCCCCTTTAAGGGTGGGCTCTGGACACCTCAATTTGAGCGCCTGTGGAAACTTTCTGCAGAACCTCTTCATAAGCTGGGGAGCGTAAAGCTCATCCTTCCTCACCCAGGAGTGCTCTTTGGGGCCGTAACCCTTCCAGTTGACAAGGAAGAATAGGAACCCCTTCGATATTTTAAAATCCAAGATTTCATCGACCTCATATTCTTCTGCTGTGCTCCCTGATGTGACACGTGTGTTTCACAATCCAGAGGTTAGCATTTTATATCTCTGAGTGAAAACATGTGAAATACTAGTCCTAAATCTGTGTCAGGACATCTCCAAACAGTTCAAGTGTTGGTGTGTAGGAATAATCACACAGTAGGTTGACAACTGTGTTTTATACTACAGAAAGCTTTTTTCTGAATCTGCATATCTGACTGCACATAAGACATTAGGCCAAATTTAATGGCACCGATACTTCACTATTTCCAAAGTAACTTGTCAGTAGCAGTGTCTTTTGTGTATTTGTAGAAAGGTAGAAAGGGAAGGGCATTTATTTGTGCCTCACTATCTTTAAGTTCCAGAAAACAGACTTGCAAACTGTTCCATACTTTGTGCAACTGTGTACATTAGGCCAAATGTCATTAATATGGAAAGGTTCCAAAACGAAAGACCCAGGGCCAGACCTTGTCCTCGCAGAGCCAGAATGTAGCCACACCAACTATCTGGCCAGAAATAGTTTTAGTAGTAGTAGTTATCCCTAGCTTTGGAAAGGTGAAACATTATTGACGGAAAAGGGATGAGATTGTGGATTGGATGGCTCATTCCTCCTCTCAGTCACAGCAGGATGACAAGGAGGTGACTTCTGAATCTGACATAGTGCCTGGAGGCCTGGATCACAGCATTCCTCCTCTTCCTCCTCCTTGCAGCCCCAGAGAAGCCTTTCCTCTCTGTCTTCACTGCCCCTTCCTAGTGGAGCACCCTCTTTTTTCCTAAGAAGAGACAATAAAACTCCACCACACCCTACTGCAGATGGTCAAGAGAGTCTCCCTGTTGACAACTTGTCTGAGAGCAGCAAGCATTTGGACTATCCTGACAAGGAGGTTAAGGGGGAGGTGGGGGACCTCATGTATATCTGTGTTGGTGGTGTTAATAGTGGCACCTGTAGCCACGGTATTGGCGGTGTGGGCAGCAACAGTGGCAGTCATGCTGAATACAGAGCAGGGAATGGGGAGGGGTGCCACGGAGCCCACCATGATATCCCATAGCCTAATAAAAATGGCAGGGAGGGAAAGGACTCTGATAAGGATTGTGTGCTGGACAGGACCCGGGAGCCAAACTGTGGTGCTGAAGTGGAGGAGAAATCTGAGGAGAAAGGTGGCAATATATAGTGGAAGCAATGTACAGCCAAAACCTCCCAAAGAAATGGCAGGGCCAGGTCTGCTTATATTGTGGTCAGCTCGGTAAGTAGTAATGCTGCTAATACAATGGGCACAGTTGCAAAACATGCCAGACCTATGCCAAGCTCGGCTTCCGCTAACTCTGTGCAAGCAACTCCCGTATGGCGTTTTTACTCCATAAGGCCAAAAAAATAAACCACAGCTGTATGCAAGATCTTCAGGATAAAAATAGGCTGTGAGTGTTCAAAACAAAAACATAGGTACCATAGGTACCATACATAGGTGCTACTGCAGCACATGAGCCAGCATCACTGGATCCCCTGGGAAAATACAACTGGCCAGTATTCCCAATCAGAACAAGTCTGTTCTCCTTCTTCTGGTCTTCTTTGTTGCAGCCAGCTCACATCCCTAAGCAATACAGTGTCCTTGTCATCATCAGCATCTTTTTCTCCTGCTAAGACTCCTCCTTGTCCTGTGCTCCATAGTGAGACATACATAACAGAATGTGTGGCAATAAAAATTCATTGTGACCATCAATTAGCTTCAGGGCACAGTGTCGCTAAAGTACATCAAGCAGCAAACATCCAAAATCATGGCTGTACCCTGCCAACTCCAATTGGGCAAAGTCGTCAGCAAGAATGGCTGCAACATCGTGGCTTTGCGGAAGCTGGGGGAAATAACACATGCTTCCTGCATGATGTACATCATTAAACTAGTCACACAACACTTTTTAAAAAAGTACACTGGCTTGTGCAAGGTGCTGGCAATGTCTAGGAGGCAATATTATGTGGCGCTCTTCTTGAAGCGACACAGTGGTCTGTCTCTACACCACTTAATCCATGAAGTTCCAACTCTCTGGAATTCAACACTGCACATGCTAGAGCATCTGTATGAGCAGTGGAAAGCCTTGACCATGCGTTGTTTTGACTTCTGCCAGTGGCAGCTTATGCTGTTCATGCCACAGTTATCCCTTATCCCCCTCATGCAGCAGGGGACCATGGCAGGAGAAGAAAAACATCTTGCTGTCTGCCCTGTAGCTCTTATGGGCCCACAAGGAGAAACTCCCATGGAGGATGAGGAGAAGGATGACGAGCTTGCTAATCCCCTATTGCCATCATTATTAATGCTACACATCTGCCATTACTACTACTACCACTACTACTACTACCCATAGACATCCGATCTGCCTTTTATGTTCCATGCTATGCTGCAAATGAGAAAGCCAACATCCCAAAAAGTCAAGAACCACTAGATCAATATCAATACAATACCTAATCGCCAGAAGCCTAATCACTAGTGATGAGCGAACTTCAGTTTTGTAAGTTCGAGTCCTCTCCTGCGCAATGGAAATCAGACGGATGCGTTATGCTGGTCATAGACTTCTATTATGACGGAATGCATAACGGAATGCCTCTAAAGGCATTCCAGTATGCATTCCGTCATGGAATTGCGTTATGGTTCGTGGTAACGGAATCCATAATGCAATTCAGCACATACCCAAACTTAAGTTATGTGCCCCCAGTAATATGATCAGCTGTGCCCCCCAGGAATATGCCCAGTTATGTGCCCCCAGTAAAATGACCAGATGTGCCCCCAGTAATATGCCCACATTGTGCCCCCCTGTGATATGCCCACATTGTGCCCCCCAGTAATATGTTGTGCCCCCTGTAATGTGCCCACATTGTTCCCCTCACAGAAAGTTAAAAAAATAAAAACCTTACACTTACCTTCTTCCTAGCAGCAGCATCACCAGCAGGACATCGGCTTCTTTTTGTCTGGAGGGGGCGGAGCCAAGGCTGTCGGCCGACCCCACTCCCCACCCAGACAAGAGCTACAGAGAGCTGCAGGAGGTACGGAGAGCTGCAGGGGGACGGGAGGGAGGATGTAAGAAGCAGGCAGCCGATTCCTGCTGTCTGCTTCTTCATGTAACAGGCAACTGTCTCTGCGTCCTATGGACGCAGAGACAGCTGCCAGAGGCCGGGACATACCTCCCCCGTACCGGGACAGCGGGGCAGCCACTGCAATCCTGGACTGTCCCGCTGGATGCGGGACGGTTGGGACGTATGCTAGTCACCAAACCAGTCCAGAAGTTCACAAGCCAGAGGAATCTTCAACAATACCACAAGAGAACAGCAGAGGGACCCAGAGAACAAGAAATTAAACTTAGGCTTCATTCACATGACCGTATTTTGTTTCCGTGTCCGTTCCGTTTTTTTTTGCGGACCGTATGCGGAACCACTCATTTCAATGGGTCCGCAAAAAAAAACGGAAGGTACTCCGTTTCCGTATGTCCGTATTTCCGTTCCGCAAAAAAGATAGAACATGTCCTATTCTTGTCCGTTTTGCTGACAAGGATAGGCATTGTTACAATGGATCCGCAAAAAAACGGAAACACGGATGCCATACGGAACGTCATCCATTTTTTTTGGCGGATCCGCAATTTGCGGACCGCAAAACACATACGGTCGTGTGAATGAAGCCTAAACCTACACATAGCTGGCCTTTTATAGTATGCTGTTAATCACTGCTGACTTCCCCTTCATTGGCCCAAAGCTCTGATCCTTAAGAGGGCCGCACTACTAATTTCGTTACCCTGGAAACCGGACACTGCTGTTTTGCTGAGGCAATGCGATCTCTAGTTTGCTGCCATTTAAAGGGAACACTATAGTAAGGGAACACTTACTATAGTTCATCTTGAAATTCAATAAAGAGACAAATTTTTCAAATAATTCCAAAATATGAGGGATGGCCTGTGCAGGGTTGGCAATTACCCTCAGTTATAGCAATGCAGCTATCAGTGGTTTCAGCTTCTGCAGACCAGCAATAAGCTGGTTTTCTGTTATGGTCTGCAAAAGAGTTTCCATAGTCAATACAAAAAGGGCAACCCTGTGTTATGGACAATGGTTGTAGAACCACTGTGACAATGATCCAGTTTGACTTTAGGTTATTCCTGAGGGCACTATCCTGCCAGTTTCCTGGTACTCACCTTTTAATCTGTATACTGGGATCTTGTCTACGGTGCAGGGTAGCCACCAGGCTGCCACCTCTTGGACTAGTACTGGTGTAGTTGGCAGGTGACCCACAGGGTCAGAGACATTGGTGCCAAGCACCAAGGAAGGGATCAG
Organism: Rhinella marina; assembly: GCA_900303285.1. Lineage (NCBI taxonomy): Eukaryota > Metazoa > Chordata > Amphibia > Anura > Bufonidae > Rhinella > Rhinella marina. Next base: position 17,003 of record ONZH01021887.1, on the reverse strand, counting down.
GGAATACTAGTATTCAGAAACAGGACGAGGTCAGGGAAGGCAGATTTCGTGCAAATCCACAATACAGGTCTGAGGTCTTGGTTGGCAGCAGGGTCATAGCAGTAAACAGGCACAGGTCTATCTATACACAGGCAGACAACAGAAACAAACACCTTAGCAGGACCTTGGCAGGCTATCGTACAAACCCAATTGCTCAGGCAAGAAGAGAGAGCAGACCAGAAATTATAGTAGAAGCTGATTAACAAAGATCAAGGGAAGGGAGTGGCGGTGAAGACATAAATGAGAGCAGTAGAAGTTCAATGAATAATGTTCCTAATAGATATAGCGGAGCAGCGATAGACAACGCCCATCAATGTAATACCCATTCTGGTACCATGTCAAAGACACCAGACAGGGTACCATTCACTTTAATTTTGGCATTAGGAGTATGATATACAGACATGTTGAATGCAATACATTTGGTGGTGAAGCTGAATTTAAGGAGAATCCTTTCCATGAATTTTCAATTAATCCTCTCAAATGCCTTCTCAGCATCTGTGCTGAGAAGGACTAAGCGGATATTCTGGGAGAGGGCATATTGCATAACATGTAATACTTAATGGGCACTGTGGCATCCTGGGATGAAGCCTTTTTGTTCTAGATAAACTAGACATGGAAAAAACTGGAGGTTTTTGGTTAAGTGTTTCACCCAAATTTTTAGATCTACATTTAATAAGGAGATTGGGCAATAACTCCCACATTTCACAGGTTGTTTCCTTCCTTAAGAAAGATTGAATCGTTGCCTCAAGGGAGGCCAACAGTACCTGGACTTTTACTTGAGGGAAGTGAATGCACTATTCTAGACATCTCATACACTGACACAGGTGCTAAAACATCCTCACAGTTCTGGGTCGATAGACCAGGGAGGTTTAGAGGATTAAAAAATGCTGCTGTCTGAGAGTTGCACTCTGGCATGCGTGATAAAACTCTGAATTATTTAGCTATTTTGTGAATCTAATGCTAGAATCTGTAACAATATAGTTAATAAATTAGGCCGTTGCCTTTTTCTGCAGTGTAGCTTCATAGCGCTGACTAGCATCATGATGTTCTTTACCAGTGCATGGTCCTTCTGAGTCCTGATACTTACCAGCGTACCGCTGGACTCATGAGTCTGTCTACCAGTGCCACTGTAGAGTATATGTGCCGGGCCCAGGCCCAGTGCTGCCACACATGGGGGGTCCTGAAAGTAAATAATCAGGTAGTCCTAGGATGGCCACTTTCATAACCCCAAAATAGAGGACAACACACTCCCAAAAGGAGGACATCATACCTGGGACAGTGGGTGATGATACAACACACAGAATGGAAATCATAATCTATATAACAGCGTCAGTCAAATGAAGCTAGAAATCTATTAAATAAATTACTGTTTTACTGTTTTGCTTACTTCTGATATTTAACTCCTTTCTTCGCTGCCTTCAAGAGATTGCTATTGGACATTACAGGGAAGAGGTATGAGAAGAAAGAACTACAACTCCCTGCATGTCCAGGTCATTATTATGTGCTATCAGAGGATATTACAGGGAGGAGGTATAAGAGGAGATAACTACAACTTCTAGCAGGTCCAGGCTGTTGTTATGTGATATCAGAGGGCTTTACAGACATAAGGTTTGAAGAGAGGACTACAACTCCCAGCATATTCAGGCTGTCATTATGTTATATCACAGGACATTGCAGGGAGATGGTATAACAAGAGAGAACTACCAGCATTTCACTGGCTCACATTGAATTCATCACTTTCTTTTCCATACAATGTTGTACCCCCTCATGTCACATGCCATCATCACAGGTCCTTCTTTACACAGCTGAGCTCCATCCCCTCTTGCACTGATCACATGGCGGTGACATCATCACTGGTCTTTCACCACTTCTCCCCACCACTTCTGAGCTTCTCCTGCACCGATCACATAACAGTGACATCTTCACAAGTCCTTCAGCTCTTGCTGCGTAGCAGATACATAGCAGGTCTAGGTCCTGTTTTGTCTGGAGCTCTCTTGTTCTCTCTGTTCTCAGCCATTAGCAGAAAGTAGTAGCTGGTCCCCCTACTGGCGCGGCCCCCATGGCAGTCATTATGGCTGCTATGGTGGTAGTTATGCCCCTGTCCCTGGTATAGACTACAGCCCCCTCAATGCCCCCCTGTAGTTATAATATCCCCAAGAAACACGCACAGGCAGTCTGCTGTGGTAGTAAAACAGTTAATTTGAGTCAGTATGACAGGCATTTGACAGACCTCACTCTTAGAATTACTTCACATTCCCTTATTTGGTCAGTTACGGGCCCAACTTTAGTTGGTTGGGTCACACTCTTTCAAATGAATTAGGGTGATAGGAAACGGTTCCCAGGCCGAGTTGTACAATTAAAATGAAGATTCCTGCACCCAAGTGATTGCTTCTGTTTGCTTTTATTTGGAAACACATGCAGGTTCAATAGAATACAGCTCACAGTTCCGAACGTTTTCGGCAAGTGCCTTCATCAGGGAGCTGCGGAGCATGTGAAATAACATCCATAAGTGCGTATGCAACCACAATCGTGTATAATAATCTATGGCATTGCACAATATTTTATATACTATTTACAGATTGTAAATCACAAATCCAGACAGTGATCATAATGCGTATGGAGGGAAGAACAGTTCCCAAGATAATGCAAATTAGAACAAAGTCACATTCATAAGGTCGCAATTGGTGACAGGCACTAAATGTAGACACTACCGTCCCTTATATGTATTGATATGAGGGAGATCAAGGAAAGATCTTGATATGTGAGGAAGTTGAAGGTAAGTATTAGTGATGGAGATATAAAAGGTATGCCTGCGTATACAAAGACGCGTTGTCATACATTGAAGAGTGTTCATACCTGTAAGAACCATGCAGTGGAGGTCAGAGCTTGTCCAAGGAGGAAGAAGAGCCTCCTGTGGCTAGACTTGCTCAGGCTCTGTGGCCCTGGTAAGGCACTGATATGTGGTGGGCCACATATCAGGGCAGTAGCCCACCACATATCAGCGCCTGTACTATAGAGTGAAAGTGTGCAATCCTTTTACACCAGCTGATTCCACATAGATTTCTACAGAACCTGTTCTGTTACAGGTGGCCAGAAGAAATATCTTTTTTCACAAAGTTTTGTTATGGCACCCAGTATAATTTAGGCTTATGCATCAGGCACTGGCTTGTGGAAATCCTGGCTGATCCACGCCTGATTCATCTTTACAAAGGTCAGTCTCTCCACATTTTGGGTGGAAAGACGAGTTATCCTTGGAGTAACTATGCCCCCCCCCCCCACAAAAGGCCTGAGCAAACGGCAGGTGTGATGCATGAGCTGCCACTGGCTAACGTCAAAGTTACACAGGGGAGTGCTCCTGTCCACCTCCATCATCAAGAAATCGTTCATGGCCTTCCTCTGCTCATATAGTCAGTTCAACATGTGGAGGGTGGATTTCCAACAGGTGGAAACGTCGCATATCAGGCGATGTTGAGGAACGATATTCTTCCTTTGCAGTTCAAGAAGGGCATGTTTTGCAGTGTAAGAAAGGCTGAAGCCCAATCACAGTTTCCTGGGCATTTTCAGGATGTCTTGCAGTTGGGTGGAAGACTTCAGGAACCCCTTTACAACCAAATTAAAGATGTGCACCATGCATGGCTTGGTCTTAGTCACAGGTCATGGGTCCTCCAACAGAGTAGTGGCCCAAAACACACATCTAAAAAGATCCAAGAATGGCTAAGAGCAAAGCATTGGACTATTCTGAAGTAGACTTCTATGAGTCCTGATCTAAATCCTATTGAACATCTGTGGAAGGAAATGAAACATGCAGTCTTCAAACCTGAGACAGTTGGAGCAGTTTGCTCACAGGCTATAGGCCAAAATACCTGTGGACAGGAGCAGATGTCTCATTGAGAGTTACAGAAATTGCTTGATTGCAGTGATTGTCTCAAAATGTTGTGCAACAGAATATTAAATTAAGGGTACCACCATTTTCTCCAGGCCAGTTTCAGTTTGTTTTATAAATTATTTTGTTGAACCAAAATTCAAAAGCAGTGTCTAATTTTCATTAGTTGATTTTCAGTAATTTTTTATTTATTATTACTTTTTTGTTATTCCAGTGACCATGGTGGGTTTTCCTTTCTTTAACCGAAGGGTACCAACAATTGTGTCCACGTGTTTATATATGCTTTGTGTAGTATCACATGCATGGTTTGACTATTTTGTTTCTTTATTTTTTCTCTTATTTGTATGTTATTATATTTTTTACCTATTTTTAATATACTTTTGTCATTATAAACCTCTGGGGAACACCTACACTATTCTTTTTTGTATTTCACAAGTTTCCACTGTAACTGGGTCATCTAAAAGAAACAGGGGAAAATAGCCCCCTGTGGGGGCATTGCACACAGGAAAAGCTGTTCAGGGTCTGTTAAAACCTGGCAGTTCTGCTCTGCCCAAGACATCCAGTGGTTACGTGATTGCCGGTTCCAATAGAGGAAGTGCCATAGCTGCTATTCACTGCATATAACTCATTGAGCGCTATGTGCAAAAAAAAAAAGAGAAGGCAGAAACAGTAACAAATGACTTCTGTCTTCTACTTGGGGTCCCTGGCTGTCACTGATAGTCACTGACACTGCAGGAGTGGGGTCTTTAATCCTGCACTGTACATGTACAGCACTCTGGATTAAATCCCAGTACCAAGTGTCATACATGTAATGCACTTGATTATTTACGGTTAATAATTGTTACTGTATGGTGTCATTATGTATAATAAAGAGCTCTGTATTTCTGATGTTAGAGTTACCCTGAAACAGCTGACCAGGGATTTATTCATCGTCATTTTATAGTACCAACTTCTTTCCTTTCTGGTACCACTAGTTTATATTTAAAGGGCTTTTAAATTTAAAAAAAAAATGAAATCTCTTAAGGAAAAAAATAAGTTAAAACAGGTTCAAAATAACAAAGAAGCTGTGAGCAATGTGGAATTATGATCAATGCTAGCCATGATCTAAATCCTAGCCATTTGCTGTCAATGAGCAGATGGAGTAAACACCGCAAGGGTCCTGCTTTTAAAGCAGGCCACCTGTGTACATATCACACTTTGATCAGACAACATGGAGGCCCAGTCCTCACTCAGGAAGAGTCCCTCAGCAGGGGGCCGTCAGCTTGTTAGCCAGATCACTGAAATCCCAGACAGCCCGGAACAAGGAATTCATAAGGAATTATGAATTGCCCGTACATCACAGGCATAAACCAGTTATATATTTGTGACACAGAGGCCGAGGGGCAAACGTCTGTGGTCATAGGTTCGCCATCACATGTTAGGAAGCGGAAATACAGAGATCTCCAAGCAGGAACCTGATAAATGTGTCATGTTTGATCTCCAACTGTAGGCAGAACCCAGGCGGATCCGTTGGTACCAGAACCATTTTCCTGTGACCTTTTGGTCTGGAGCTATGGGCCATAATGGTTTTTTGTGGGTCTTTTGGCTACCAGGTCCAGGAAGGGACGGTGAACTCCTCCTAGAGGGAGGGGAGTGGCCTGCTAGAGGTGAAAAAGCCACTCAGGACAGAGGACAGTTGTCTTACTCTGAAAGGGGGTCACATCGAGCAATGTGTTTGGAGGGACTGTGGACAATATGCTGACATCACTGCCTCCCATGTGGTTACAACCCAGAACTCATCTTACCGGACTAATCTTCCACCTTGTAACTCACTATTGCTCTGCTTAACTCTGTTTGTACCATACCACCTGTATTTGCACATCTGACCACTGTATCCTTTCTCTGTGTATATAGCGTTTATCTAGTGTGCTCTTAAAGCAATTAAATATATAAATTTAATCTTGTGCTGTTCTTGTATCTCAATCAATGTCTCAAATCCCCACGTCCATGTTTCGGCATAGTTATAGCTATTTGGGGGTGGTTCCTGCCCCCGGGCCTCCCTGTACCTGCGTGGACAGGAGGAGTCTATCTAAACTGTGCCAAGCTGACCTTACATGCTCCTAGGGAGGCATAACGTCATGTCTTGGTAACCAGTGATGCAACAGCATCACGTGAGCCCGACGTAGTTGACGTCAGGCGGGACTGCGAGGCGCGGGTTTTGTCACAGAAGCATTTATCGTTTCCATCAATTCCCCACTGCCCTACAAATCCTGTCCCAGAAATGGCAGTGATTGGAGGTGTAGGCCTTCCCTGGCATTTCTGGTGTGTTGAGCTGACACAGGAAGTTGAGACTAGCAGGTATCAGTGGGGAATCAGTGTAGGGGAGTATTAATTGTTAGTTCTTTGTTATTTTTAACCCATTTTATCTCAATTAAATTATCACCCTTGAAGACCCCTAACTGTAAAGAGTTGCTTGGCTTGACGTCATAAAACAAACATTGCTTGTGTTCTTGACGCTGTACATTTCTATCAGGAAGGTGACGCAAGACATTCTACAAATAATGTACAACATTCACGGTGGAAGACAGAACACTAAGATGCTCAAGCCATAATTTCACCATGGTGATTTCTTAAAGTTTATTATCAAAATTAGATCAAAATAACATTCTGGATTTATCGAATCTGTGAACCATTTTCAACATCCCATTTTTTTCAACATCCTGTTTTCTTCAACACCAGGAATACTGTATGCAAGATCTCGAGTTTAAAGCATCAGGACTGTACAGATGCTGAAGAAAAGTATAAAATGTATACGTAATTTAACAATATATAACTTAATATACTAAAGCTAATATGAGAATTTAAAAAATATATTTGTCTATCTATCTCATATCTATCAATTATCTATATATTTATGTATCTATCTATCTATCTATCTATCTATCTATCTATCTATCTATCCATATTCTATTTTTTCACTTTCTCATTATCTAACATAGATAAACATATTTTCTACTTTTCGGATTATCTCTTTCCGTATTTCTAATTCTCCTGAAATCCCAGGAATTTGGGAACTAAATTATTATCTGATGTGGTTGTATAATTTGAATTTGTGCAGAATATTACTAATAAAAATCACAATGTTCAAATTCTTTCAGTTTTGTTTAATTATGGATCAACCATATTGAGTAATAATTTGCAATTTGGTATAGCCTAACAGAAAAAAACTGGCTCACATTTATTAAAGTATTTGAAAACTTTGTGTGTCAAAATTGCATAAATAAATGAATAAATTCACTTTTTACACTATGTTGTCCAAAGTTTGAAAAAGTGGGAGTGGTCTCTGGAGTGGGTGTAATCCAATTTTTAAACACATTTATTAATTCAAAAGAAAGAAAATGTAATATTTTGGTGCAAATTTACAACTGCTCATAGTTGGCAGAGATTTTATAAATTTCAGGCTGTCCAAAATGTGCCAAAGTGATTAAGAGGCATGTCCCCTTTAAGAAAAAATTTGGAGCAAATCACTCAAGTGATCTTTTTTTGAAAGACGGGGACATGGAAGACCAGTCTTAACCCCTTAAGGACATATCCAATGTATGTTTTTATATATTTATTTTCTCTTCTCCACATTAAAACAGCCATAACTTTTTACATTTTCAGTTAACTTAGCTATTTGAGGGCTAATGCAGTGTATGAGTTTTTTTACAGGCTGCCTGTCAGGCTGTGCCTTGGGCATGGCTTTTCAGGCAGCTTGTTATGACAGGCCTGACATCCTTTGAGAGGTCCCAGGCTGTTGTAGCAATCAATCAGAGCCTTGCTATTTCTCCGATCAGAGGACAGAGTGAGCCTTCCTCTCTCTAACCCCACAGATGCCATGGTCCTCATTGACAGCAGCATGACCAGGATCAGAGGATCTTAAAAACCTGGTCACTGCTGGTGGATGCCTGCTTTATTATACATCTGGCACGTATGGAGTGAGATTAGAATGTGAGCCTGTTCCATATAACCCCTTATATACTATATATCTGTGTACAGGTACATCATATATCTTTATGGGGCTAAAGGCTAAGGGCCTGTACAGAAAATCTGCACATCAGGAATTGTAACAAGCTTACCTTTGTCCAGATTGCAAAAGGTGAAAACCCTCATTGATGTCTTCAAATGGTAAAGTATGGCTCACTAATCCATCTAAACTAAATTTATTTGCCAGGTAATCAGCAACTAATCTGGGAACACAGTCTTTGCTTTTCCAGCCTGGAAATTTAAAACAAGAACTTTATGTCATTAACTAATGAATGGATTCATTCATTCCTTTATCCATGGAATCTAACCCTAAGGCCTCTTTCACGCGAGGGATAAGGATTGTGTCCGGATCTGTTCAGGGAAAAACAGATGTTTTTGCACGCAAGTTCAATCAGTTTTTTCTGTGATTGTGATTCAGTATGTGCGATTTTTTCATCCAGATTGCATACAGTTAAAAAACCTAAAGAATAATAAAAAAAAACCCTAAAGAATGACAATCTACATATTCTAGCAACCATCAGTGAAAAACGCATTGCATCAGGACGGCTTTCGTGTTCACGTGAGCCCCATTTACTTCTATGATAAATGTAAATATATCATCAGTGCAGGATATATGTTGGGGGAATGCCTCTTAGCAAACAATTTGGTAGGGGACCCCATCTTATTCTCCCCTCCCATACACCCATCATTCTGGACCTGGAATGTACCTGACCCCTAATCACTATCACATACAAAAGGGGAGATACTCTCCATTGAAGTCTATGGTACTTATGAGACATCAAAATGTGGAGCTACCCGCCTGCATCGACACCTTGTCAGATCTTTTTGTCTAGATAAGGTAATTGAATGGCCATTATGGAAGATGAGTGGTGAATGTTGTCTACTGTAAGTCTCCAAGGTAGTGGAGGTCCAAGGGTCATGTGCCTTGTTTGCCCTGATCCAGTTTTGTATATCAGTTCTGATTAGAGAGGAGCCAAGTTAACAAAAATTCGATTCAGCTGCTTCACCGAATTTCACAAGGAAAAATCACATTCCATTTTATGTAGCGGGCGCAATGACAGCAAACAGCAATCGCTCCATCCCTGTCATTGAACTTCACAGATGCCATGTACATTGATGATCGCAGCATCCAACTGTAACATTGCGCCATCTCAGGGGTTAAAGGGGTTATGCTCGCAAAGAGGCCGTCACGGCCAAAAATCGCTTGCGGTGATGTGATGATGTCATCACGCTGGCCAGGCATGGTGATGTCATCACTGATGATGTCACTGTGCGGGGCCAGTACACTGAAGTGATGATATTGTACGTCACCGCATGCGAGATTTCGCATGGTTTCTTCAATCAAGATAGCTGCAACAGCCTCTCTTCAAGGATATGGATGAGGTGAGTCTGTGTTTTTTTTTTTGTTTTGTTTTTTTTACCACCATTTAAAGGAAAAATTGATTTGTTACCACAAAGCTTGAGGAAATTCGGCTTTGTGGCAAATCAAATCTTTCCTGAAATTCAGTTGGAAGTCAATTAATTTCACTTTAATTTGCTCAACATTAGTTCTGATAATAACATAGTACTGTTGATTTTATGGATACCACATACCTCCAAATATGCTTCCTTTCCATGTACGACCAGTGAAAAGTAGATATGGATCAAAGGTGATGTGCAGATTTGGAGGTCCCTCACCTATAATCACACTGGTTCCATATCCCATGTGAGTACATTCCAAGGCTGCTTTCTAGGTTGAAGAAATAAAACAAGACAAATAAGAATCTTCCTGTTGGCATCTGAGTTATCAGCCACAAACAGTAAATTGATATTGACATTCAATAAAGAGCTTTAAGGACTGTTATCTTATAATCTAATATTTTAGCCAGAAATATTTTCAGATAAACATAATGGGACAATAAAATTGTATGAAAATTATATATGAAATATTGATATAAGAATTGTCTTGAGGGTCTAGAAAAAATATCCATGTGTACCCTTTTGTCTCTGCAAAGAATAGCAAATGAAAGTCTAACTTACCGGGAGAACAGATCAGTACTCCCGGTTACATTGGGCACATGCACACTGGGACGATGAAGCCAATAACGGTACATTTCGCTTTACTGTGCATGCACTGTACACTGGACAGATTTGCAGTGAAGCAAAATGTACTGATAGTCCCAAACCAGATGACAGGTTCCCTTTAAAGTGGTTGTTTACTTTTGAAAGACCCTTTTTGTAAGAAGGTTCTCCTAAAAACAAGTGGATCATAGCCTTCTTCTGGACCTCCAGCAATCAGCTGTAATTTTCAGGAACAAGTGTTCAATTCCCCTGCAGCATCACTACAGGTTTACTATGGTATTACATTATAATACCTCCTACAAAGGGGACACCACAGCCACCATAAAAACAAATACTTTATTAAATCAAAACATACAACACATCACAAGACGAGATAAAAAGCGGATGTCAAAACAATGTGAGGATACACTGGTCAGAATATATAAATATAACAGCAGCAGTAGCCCAGCTAAATGTACAGGGGTAAATCTATAAATACATGAATATATATGTCACAAACACAATCATGTGACTATACATATCAAACCGCTAAAGTGCTTAGTGCAAACCATTTAGGGAAAGAAAGATACATGTTATGCAAGACAAAAATAAGTCCAGACGTATTGACACATAGACAACGGACCATACTGGTGCTGAACAATCAAATCCATGTGGATACCCACCAGGCTCTGAACCCGACGTGCGTTTCGCCGATAGCTTCCCCTGAGGAAGCTATCGGCGAAACGCGCGTCGGGTTCAGAGCCTGGTGGGTATCCACATGGATTTGATTGTTCAGCACCAGTATGGTCCGTTGTCTATGTGTCAATACGTCTGGACTTATTTTTGTCTTGCATAACATGTATCTTTCTTTCCCTAAATGGTTTGCACTAAGCACTTTAGCGGTTTGATATGTATAGTCACATGATTGTGTTTGTGACATATATATTCATGTATTTATAGATTTACCCCTGTACATTTAGCTGGGCTACTGCTGCTGTTATATTTATATATTCTCACCAGTGTATCCTCACATTGTTTTGACATCCGCTTTTTATCTCGTCTTGTGATGTGTTGTATGTTTTGATTTAATAAAGTATTTGTTTTTATGGTGGCTGTGGTGTCCCCTTTGTAGGAGGTATTAGATATGTTTTGGCCCCCGGCCCATTTCTATTATTTGCTCGATTTATAGGTGTTAATTATGGTATTACATTGTGTCCCATTACAGACCCGATAGGTACTCCTACAAAATTAATATTGTTGTCACTTTATACAAGTCTGCTTTGCCTAATAGAATAGGGTCCTAAATAATTAAACTATATGGGGGAGATTTATCAAACTAGTGCAAACTAGAACTGCCTTAATTGCCCATAACAACCAATCAGATTCCATCTTTCATTTTCCAAAGGAGTTGTGAAAAATGAAAGGTGGACTCTGATTGGTCGCTATGGATAACTAAACCAGTTCTACTATACACGAATTTGATAAATCTCCCCCTATATGGTATAATAAAGTGATTGAAAATGGCAATCCCTTTAGCATGTTCTTCAAATTGGATATGGTAACATTTGTGAAAATGTAAGTTTCCCTTTCTAATTATTCATGAAAGTAGCACTTGGTTATTCTCTGGTTAGAAGGGTACATGATGTGAACTGTAGTAAAGGTTATCTTTCTAGTTTCTACTAGTGACTGCATTTGTGATTTATCCTCTCCCTTTTGATCCTCAGCTGTGTCATGTGACCAAAATTGACTTTTCAAATAAAACAGCATCTTATATGTGAACAGGAAGTCAGTTTCTCTATGTATTCCTATGGGAGCCTCAATATCAGTCTTATAGGGATGAATAGAGAAATAACTGACTTCCTGTCACAAATTTAGCGATATGTGCAGCCCTGAGCTGAACCCCACCACTGACCCTGCCTACTTGCATGGCCCATCCTAGGCAAAGGCGTACAACTGGTCGACAGTCCCTAGCCTAGGTACGTGCTGGGGCATACAGGGAGAGGGAACAACGGAAGAAAACAATAAACGTAGACAGAACACACAATAAGAGAATAATCACCAAGCCGAGGTCAAACCAGGAAGTCACGTCAAAACCAGGGGAACAAACAGGAGCAAAGTCAAATCCCAAGCCGAGGTCTAAAGCCGAGAGGTAACGCAGAACAAAGGGATTAGAAGAGGGCGAAGTCAAATACACAAGCAGAAGTCCAAGCACAGTAGTCTAAGCAGTTCACAATAGCAGGTTCAGGTAGTAAGACCAATCACAGGCAACCTATAAGACAATATAGGTCCTATAAGGGACCCGCACCTATAAGACAATGGGGGCATATCCTAGCAATATGCCCCCATTGTCTAAGATGAGAATACCCCTTTAAAGGGTTATTCCAGTTACCATAAATATAACTTATGTTTTAGACTAATTCATCATTAATCATTACCTAATATAATTAGAGATAAGCGAACATGCTCGTCCGAGCTTGGTGCTCGTTCGAGGGTATTTGCATATGCTCGCTACTCGGGCGAGCATATCGTGATCCTAGAGGAAATGGCAACTTCCTCTTCCTGCATGTTAGGCGCCTTTCTTCAGCCAATCAACATGCAGGAGAGTCTTTGGTACCTCCTAGCATCAAGTGGGGCCCCTACAAATCGATAGCAGGGATTGGCTGGCCAGATCAGATGACCTGGGAATATAAGAATCTGGTCCCGTGCTGCTCGCATCATACGCCGTCTTCATGAGATTAGTGATAGAGCTGCTGTCTGTCAGGGAGAGTGTTAGGGCCTGAATTTAGATGTTGGTTAGGCAGGAATCACCCACAAAGAACCCAACAGCCCTTCTAAGGGCTACAAGCACCTTTTTTTTGGTCTCCTCCAGGCTGCTGGCTGGGACTTGTAGTGCAGCTACCGCCATCTTGGCTGCACACTGTACACTGTGACTGGTGGCAGAAGGGACAGCACGTGGTCCACACAGACCCAAAATAAATTGCCCAAAGTACTCATTTTTGCTGCTGCTGTACCTTGGCTTGCTGAGATCTGTAGTGCAGTCTAGGGAATGCGTTTTTCTGTCATTTCTATACACTACAGTCCAGTGAACAATTATGTAGTGTACTGTACAGTAGCGTCAGTCTAGGGAATAGGTTTTTCTGTCATTTCTATACACTACAGTCCAGTGAACAATTATGTAGTGTACTGTACAGTAGCGTCAGTCTAGGGAATACGTTTTTCTGTCATTTCTATACACTACAGTCCAGTGAACAATTATGTAGTGTGCTGTACAGTAGCGTCCGTCTATAAAATACGCATTTTCTTTCAGTTATATGTACTACAGTCCAGTGAAAAATGTAGTGGTTTGCGGTAAAATAGCCACCATTTAAAGACTACATTTTTTTCTCATTTATATATACAACAGTCCAGTGAACAATTCTGTAGTGTGCTGTACAGCAGCGTCAGTCTATAAAATACACTTTTTCTCAGTTATATGTACTACAGTCCAGTGAAAAATGTAGTGGTTTGCGGTAAAATAGCCGCCATTTAAAGACTACGTTTTTCTCTCATTTCTATACACTACAATCTAGAGATGAGCGAGCACTAAAATGCTCGGGTGCTCGTTATTCGAGTCAAACTTTTCCCGATGCTCGGGTGCTCGTTTCGAATAACAAACCCCATTGAAGTCAATGGGAGACTCGAGCATTTTTGCGGGGGACCAAGGCTCTGCCTAGGGAAGGCTGGGTGAAAACCTGGAAACCTCAGAAAATGATGGAAACACCACGGAAATGGACAGGAAACAGCAGGGGCAGCATGCATGGATGCCTCTGAGGCTGCTGGTGGTTACCCTCATGGCAATTGTGCTCACCCAGACCAAGAAAGGCGAGGCAAATACCCATCACATGTTAGGGAAGCACCCAACTAGGTGCAACGGAGGTCCATCAACGCCTGCAGGTGACACCACTGCTCATACTGGCACTGCAGCTGAAATCAAGTTTAGTATCTGTTCTTATCAGTTGCTGTGGCTGCTGGTGGTATAATGGTGAGCATAGCTACTTCCCAAGCAGTTGATCCGGGTTTGATTCCTGTCTATTGCAGGAGGCAATTAAAAATCAGTACAATATCTAATACGTCCCCCTACCTGGGTAAATTGTTTGGAGGGGGGGAAGGAGGTTTCGCTGGAAGAGCCAGAGGAGTGCCCCCTGGGCTAGTGTGTGTGGTGGTGACAACAGCCGGAATGGATTTGGGAAAACTGTTGCTTTAACCCGTATAGTATCGATTCTTCTCAGTTTAATACCGTATACGTCCCCTATCTTGGGACCCTATATTTAATGGATTTTTCAAACACGGAAAACGAAAAAAGAGCTTGCTCTGGCCAGGGGAGTGTCTTTCCCACTGCAGCTAAGGAGACGTGTCCATGCTCTGCCTATCACAGGTCAGGAGGCAATTAAAAGAAGAAAAACAAAAAACATCAGTACAGTATCTAATACGTCCCCTATCCGGGTAAATAGTATGGAGAGAGGGCCTGTAGGTGGAGGGAAGGAGGTTTCGCTGGAAGAGCCAGAGGAGTGCCCCCTGGGCTAGCGTGTGTGGTGGTGACAACAGCCAGAATGGATTTAGAAAAACTGTTGCATCAACCGGTATGGTATCGATTCTTCTCAGTTTAATACCGTATACGTCCCCTATCTTGGGACCTTATAGTTCATGGATTTTTCCACCACGGAAAACGGAAAAAGAGCTTGCTCTGGCCAGGGGAGTATCTTTCCCACTGCAGCTAAGGGGACGTGTCCATGCTCTGCCTATCACAGGTCAGGAGGCAATTAAAAGAAGAAAAACAAAAAAACATCAGTACAATATCTAATACGTCCCCTATCCGGGTAAATAGTTTGGAGAGAGGGCCTGTAGGTGGGGGCAAGGAGGTTTCGCTGGAAGAGCCAGAGGAGTGCCCCCTGGGCTAGCGTGTGTGGTGGTGATAACAGCCGGATGGATTTAGAATGACGACGCAGGACCCCAACTTAAAAATTTAGCATCAACCGGTACAGTCTTAAATTATGAGATTGATCAAGTGTGGTATGTATACTACTCAGTTTAAAACCGTATATGGCAGCTATCCGTAAAAATGGTTTGGAGAGAAAGATAGGACAAAGACGTAAATTGTTTGGAGAGAGGGCCTGTAGGTGGGGGGGGGCAGGCTGGGGGGAAGGAGGTTTCGCTGGAAGAGCCAGAGGAGTGCCCCCTGGGCTAGCGTGTGTGGTGGTGACAACAGACGGATGGAGTTAGAATGACGACACAGGACCCCAACTTAAAAATTTTGCATCAACCGGTACAGTCGTAAATTATGAGATTGATCAAGTGTGGCATGACTTTTTAGATGGAGAGTGCATGTGGTCACGTACTCCCTGGAACCCCATAGTCACCCCTTCTCTGATGTGCTAGCCCAGAACATTCTCTGCCCCAATTCGCAAGACCTTTTGCTGTTTCCGTGTGCTGACAGTGTGGATTTACCAGTGTTGTCTGAGGAGGTGGTGGACAATGGCGAGACACAGGTGTCGGGGGGTGAGGTAGTTGTATGGGAAGCAAGTTACAGTGGGGACTCCTTGGGGAGGACTTTCTCATGATGGGACAGATTCGACTTGGGTGGATCAGGCACAGGAACAGATGAATGTTTTGGGGGGTTTATTTAACTTTTATTTAGCAAAAATAACCACAGAGATATTTATTCGTTATCTTCTCTGAGCAGTCTGGCGTTGGGGTTCGTCACTTTGATGGCGAGCTGTGCCGCTCTCTCCACAATGGTCTGTAGGTTCTTAGATGGAGACTTTGTCGGCGATTTCAGTACAGAAGGACTTGTTGCTCATCCACAGAACCTCGACCTCCTTGACATTGTGGACAAGGAATTTGCGGGTGGACCAGGAATTTGCAGAACCCTGTGGGCAGCATGTGTTTGGTCTTCTACTTGCTACCGTATCCAATGTTGGGCAATATAGATTCGCAAGTAATATTATTTTTCACACCTATCCCAAAAATAAAAATGTATGCAGTTTGTGCAAATAAAACTGGAAACTGGAATTGGAGAGAGGGCCTGTAGGTGGGGGGGGGCAGGCTGGGGGGAAGGAGGTTTCGCTGGAAGAGCCAGAGGAGTGCCCCCTGGGCTAGCGTGTGTGGTGGTGACAACAGCCGGATGGAGTTAGAATGACGACGCAGGACCCCAACTTAAAAATTTAGCATCAACCGGTACAATTGTCAATTATGAGCTACATCAAGTGTGGCATGACTTTTAAATGGATATTGCATGTGGTCACATACTCCCTGGAACCCCATAGTCACCCCTTCCCTGATGTGCTAGCCCAGAACATTCTCTGCCCCAATTCGCAAGACCTTTTGCTGTTTCCGTGTGCTGACAGTGGGGATTTACCAGTGTTGTCTGAGGAGGTGGTGGACAATGGCGAGACACAGGTGTCGGGGGGTGAGGTAATTGTATGGGAAGCAAGTTACAGTGGGGACTCCTTGGGGGGGAATTTCTCATGATGGGACAGATTTAACTTGGGTGGATCAGGCACAGGAACAGATGAATTTTTTGGGGGGTTTATTTAACTTTTATTTAGCAAAAATAACCACAGAGATATTTATTCGTTATCTTCTCTGCGCAGTCTGGCGTTGGGGTTCGTCACTTTGATGGCGAGCTGTGCCGCTCTCTCCACAATGGTCTGTAGGTTCTTAGATGGAGACTTTGTCTGCGATTTCAGTACAGAAGGACTTGTTGCTCATCCACAGAACCTCGACCTCCTTGACATTGTGGACAAGGAATTTGCAGGTGGACCAGGAATTTGTGGAACCCTGTGGGCAGCATGTGTTTGGTCTTCTACTTGCTACCGTATCCAATGTTGGGCAATATAGATTCGCAAGTAATATATTATTTCACACCTATCCCAAAAATAAAAATGTATGCAGTTTTGCGCAAATAAAACTGGAAACTGGAATTGGAGAGAGGGCCTGTAGGTGGAACTCCGAAAAAATGTTTGGACAGAGGGCCTGTAGGTGGAACTCCGGAAAAATT
>ONZH01021886.1:0-14436 GCA_900303285.1 Rhinella marina | reverse complement strand
GTTGTATTTATTTTACCTATCACTCTATGCTGATATACCCCGTCCCCTACTACTACTGGCCGGGGCAGCCATAAAAACCTCATATATAATTTTCACTGCCTATGTTAAGGTAGAATGTACAGGCTTGTTGCCCAAACAAGCCAAGCCTTTTTTTTTCTGTCTGTCAATTGTAATCAGTGAACAGCTGTGTGTGTAATGAAGTAATACTTCGGCCGGCAGACACCGCTGTGTTCATTAATATAGGAAAATGCCCATGGGAAAAAACTCTGTCTTCTTCACACTATGTCAGGATCAGGAAGGTGTTAAAGGTTTAACAAAACACAGGTTTTCCAAGAATATTTTAGTAATAAATAAAAACTTATATTTAACAAATAAATAATATAATAAACAAAAGAAAGGAACAAAAACATAAGATTACGCCGGCCTTTGCCGACGTCTGGCCATCATGTCCTGCAGCTCTTGCAGCTCCAGCTGCAGGTCATGAATGAGCTGGGTGGCAGCGTGGAGCCTGGACCCAAGGCGCCGTAATCCAGCCTCCACTTCGAAGTCAGTAGGGATGTCTGTAGGGGTGGAAACAGTTATGTATTACATTAACAATAAGAGTAAGAATACAATGTATAATGTAAACAATACAATGTATGATATAAAAAAATTAAAATAGAAAAAGGATAAAAAGATAGATGTTATATCAGGTGTGTAAAATATCTAGGTAGCAATTAGATAGGTCTATAAATTCATTGCATATAAAGTCCTCTTTGTGAGTTTCTCCTCTTGTACGTATTTGTGCAAGCTTTCTTTCTCTAATAGAGCAATAAAGTCCTTTTTGTAAACAAATAAATAGATAAATATACATACACCTTCCTTTTCCTATAAAGTCTTGTCACTTTACATATGCTTTGTATCAATTGTACATTACCCTCCTGTGGAGGTAGCCGGATCTCTCCTATGGTGTTTCGGTCTGTCTCTGGTACCTTGTACCGCGCGGCTGCTGGCTTGTATGATGTAGGAGAGCGGCGTCCCACGTGGGTTCCCGCTTCTGTCACAGGCTGTTTGCGCGCTTTGATTGTCCGCGTGCTCTGCTTCAGCGTTGTCCGTGTGTACGGGTATTGCGGCTTATAGTCCTGTCTGTAACGTTGTTTCCAACGTAGTTACCAGCGTCTCTGTATGTCAATGGAGGCTCCTCTGGTCTATTTTTAGCGTTGCTCCTGCTTTAATATATAATCGATCGGTGGGCTTTATATATGACAAAGTATATATATTGTTGGTCCACAGGGTACTAATATCAGCCAAACGCGTTTCAGGGCTATTCCTGCCCCTTCCACAGACCACTATAAGCCGCAATTCCCGTACACACGGACAACGCTGAAGCAGAGCGTGCGGACAATCAAAGTGTGCAAACAGCCTGTGACAGAAGCAGGAACCCACGTGGGACGCCGCTCTCCTACATCATACAAGCCAGCAGCCGCGCGGTACAAGGTACCAGAGACAGACCGAAACACCATAGGAGAGATCCGGCTACCTCCACAGGAGGGTAATGTACAATTGATACAAAGCATATGTAAAGTGACAAGACTTTATAGGAAAAGGAAGGTGTACGTATATTTATCTATTTATCTATTTATTTGTTTACAAAAAGAACTTTATTGCTCTATTAGAGAAAGAAAGCTTGCACAAATACGTACAAGAGGATAAACTCACAAAGAAGACTTTATATGCAATGAATTTATAGACCTATCTAATTGCTACCTAGATATTTTACACACCTGATATAACATCTATCTTTTTTATCCTTTTTCTATTTTAATTTTTTTATATCATACATTGTATTTTTTATATTATACATTGTATTCTTACTCTTATTGTTAATGTAATACGTCTTATCTCTTAATAATATAAAAATGAATTTCTGTCTCTGTCTGTCTGTCTGTCTGTCTATCTGTTCTCTATGCGCGACCAAACTACTGGACCGATTTTCACCAAATTCGGCACACAGGTACATCAGGTGTCCGGGAAGGTTTTAGACCAGGTCTCATCTCTCTAGGACGTACCGTTCCCGAGATATTCCCAAAATATGATCTCCATTAGCCAACATTACAACTGGGAGCTTTGGTTTTAAACTCCAACTGCCATTCTCTGCAAAGCCACACAGGGAGGGCAGGTTTCCATAACAACCAGGTAATTATCAGCAGCTGAGGATCTCATCCATTTCTATTTACTGACACTGTTAAAGGTATTCCGGTTACCATAAATATAACTTATGTTTTTTTCTATTACTACAGTTCAGTAGTAATAAGAGATGTTTTCCTCCACTGCTGCCTATTGCGTGGGCTCATAAATAAGCATGGTATTGACCTTTAATTCAGGCCACCCTAAAAGAAGTACTTAAAACCCCCGCCCAAGGTCTCACTAAGCCACACCCCCAACTCTGTCAGGCCACACCCCCTTTCACTCCGCAGCCAACAGAGATTGAAAACATAAAAGTAAAAATCAACTTCTGTTTGCTGCAGGGGTGGGAGGGTAAATTTCTCTCTGCAACGACACACAAAAATTTTAGATGAAATAGACTAATTATAGACTACAACCGTTCGAAGCCTTTTGCTAAGCCACGCCCCGTCTCTGTCAGGCCACGCCCCCTCTCACTCCGCAGCCATTCTGCAACGACACACAGAAACATTAAATGAAATAGATTAAATGCACCTATGCGAAGCGCTTTGCTAAGCCACGCCCCGACTCTGTAAGGCCACGCCCCCTCCCACTTCGCAGCCAACAGGGATTGAAAAAATAAAGGTAAAAATCAACTTCTGTCAGCTGCAGGGATGGGTGGGAGGTTGACTTTCTTTTCTGCAACGACACACAGAAACATTAAATGAAATAGATTAAATACACCCATGTGAAGCGTCTTGCTAATCCACGCCCCCGACTCTGTCAGGTTACGCCCCCTCCCACTCCGCAGCCAATGAAAAAATAAAGGTAAAAATAAACTTCTGTTTGCTGCAGGGGTGGGAGGGTGAATTTCTCTCTGCAACGACACACAAAAAGTTTAGATAAAATAGACTAATTATAGACTACAACTGTTCGAATCGTCTTGCTAAGTCACGCCCCCAACTCTGTCAGACCACGCCCCCTCTCACTCTGCAGTCATTCTGCAACGACACACAGAAACATTAAATGAAATAGATTAAATCACCTATGCGAAGCGCTTTGTTAAGCCACGCCCCCAACTGTGTCAGGTCACGCCCCCTCCTACTCCGCAGCCAACAGGGATTGAAAAAATGAAGGGAAAAATAAACTTCTGTCAGCTGCAGGGGTGGGAGGGTGAATTTCTCTCTGCAATGACACACAAAATTTTAGATGAAATAGACTAATTTCAGACTACAACCGTTCGAAGCATCTTGATAATCCACACCCCCAACTCTGCCAGGCCATGCCCCCTCCCACTCCGTATGCAACGGGGATTGAAAAAAATCAGCTGCAGGGGTGGGAGGGTGAATTTCTCTCTGCAATGACACACAAAAATCGTAGATGAAATTGACTAATTTTAGACTACGACCATTCAGTACTAATAAAAGATGTTTTTTTTCCACTGCTAAGGTCCCCATAAATTACCATGTCATCGACCTGTAATTCATGCCACTCTGACCCCCGCCCCAGATCTCGCGAAACCACGCTCCGACTCTGTCAGGCCACGCCCCCTCCCACTCCGCAGCCAACGGGGATTGAAAAAATGAAGGTAAAAATCAACTTCTGTCAGCTGCAGGGGCGGGAGGGAGGTTGGATTTCTTTCTGCAACAACATACAGAAACATTAAATGAAATAGATTAAATATACCCGTGCAAAGCAATGTTTTCTTCCACTGTTACCCATGGCGTGTCCTCATAAATTACCATGGCATCGACCTGTAATTCTGGCCACCATCAAAAGAAGGACTTAAACCCTGCCCTAGGTCTTTCAATGTCACGCCCCCGACTCAGTCAGGCCATGACCCCTCCCACTCCGCAGCCAATGGAGATTGAACAATTGAAGGTAAAAAAATCAACATCTGTCAGCTGCAGGGATGGGAGGGAAGATGACTTTCTCTCTGCAACGACACAGAGAAACATTAAATGAAATAGATTAAATATACCCGCGCAAAGCAATGTTTTCTTCCACTGCTACCCATTGTGTTTCTTCAAATTACCATGGCATTAACCTATAATTCAGGCCACCCTGAAATGAAGGACTTAAACCCCCCCCCCCGTGTCCCATTAAACCACACCCCCTCCCACTCCGCAGCCAATAGGGATTGAAAAAATGAAGGTAAAAATCACCTCCTGTCAGCTGCATTGACTTTCTCTCTGCAACGACACACAGAAACATTAAATAAAATAGATGAAATATACCCAGGCGAAGCCGGGTCTTTCTGCTAGTTTCCTATATATACCAGCGCTGGGGATAATTGTCATTGTCTATTGTATATTTTAAGATATTATATTTATTAGGGTATTCTTATATAATAAGCACTTCTTAATCCAGAATTTGCAGGAAGGTGAGCCACTACCATTTTGTTTTATATATAGACTCCAAAGATAAAACATACATTTAGCTCATATTTTGAAGACAGAAGGTCCACCCATTACACTTTTTTTTACCTACCTTCTACCTCTGGTAGCTGGGCTGGTGATGTTGGAGGGGCAGGTGGGGTGGAGGACGGTGAGAGCGGCTCCTCTGTGGTGCAGCAGCTGTCAAAAATCATGAAATAATGGCCTAAGGCTACTTCTACACTAGCGACAGCCCGGATCCGGCGGGTGAAGGGTCCCTCCGGATCCGCACTGCCGCAGGTACACGTGTGGGGCCGGAACCGCGCTCCGGCCCAAATTCACTGTAATGGGGGTGGGCCGCGAATCCAGCCGCAGCACGTTAACCCCTGCTGAGAGGCAGCCGGAGTGAAAATACAACAGTTAAATGGGGTCGATAGTTAGAGAGGCGTTGCCTAGCATGAAACAAAATTACTGCAGCGCACTACGCACGACCACGTTGTCCTTCTATACTTTTTTCATTATTCGCAGTGAATGCTGGTAGATATGCAATACAGTACACTAATCTTTTTTACATGTTTTTACTTATCAAATATTTTGTTAGTCACCCTGCCGTATCTCTTGTAGATATCATTAAGCCGCTCTGGGCATTTGAATTTCAGATCGGACCATTTCCGCTGGATCTGGCCCGGGGTCCGCACGGTGTGGAAACGATGGCGCAGGCCTTGGATCACCTGCTGGATCACCTCCTTCTTATGCTGGTTTGGATGGCGGTGTGTGCCATCGTAATCCTCTATGTCCATCTGCCGGATCAGGAATTTCAGCTCTTCTGAGCTAAATGATGAGGATCGCCTGGATGCCATTTTCGAATATTTGCTCTGCCTCTGAGGAGCGCATGCCGGAGCCTCTCGTTGTGCGTGCCTGCGTATTACATAATCGTGTAGACAATAGTACGCTGAGTATTCGTATGCTATTTGTACGCTCATGCGTACGTCTTCTAAGAAGTTGCGTACATTTTTAAATGAATGTTCGTTATTAGTGCGCAAATGTTCACTAATAGCACATAATAACGTATATTTTGTACGCAAATACAACGAGTCTATTCGTCGAATATACGAATCTTAGGAAAAGTTTGGCGAATGTTCGGCAAAAAATTTTTTTTGAATGATTCGCTCATCTCTACTTTTCAGTCATAAGTGGATTGTTGCTGACTTACTTTGCCTGTAACAAATTGTTAAATGTAAAAAGCAATAGCTGTCATCTACGAGTGTCCTATAGTTTGAAATAATAATTGTATAATAATAATTAATAATTTTGATAATGCCCAAAATACATATGAACAGACATTCTTTTCTTTGGTTAATTAGCAACAAGGCAGGGAAATATTTCTGGTATTTTTTATGAGTAATTTTCATCCTTCTAGGAACTTAAATTTTTTTATTGTGCATTCTATTTTGTTATTTCATTTTTTAGGTTCAACTACTTATTTCTGCCCAGGATGTTGATAATTACAAGGTTATAAAATCTGAGCTGGATAGGCTGAGGACTATGGTAGAAAAATCTGAACTCTGGGTGGATAAAAAGGAAAAATCAGGAGGTGGCAGCTCCACAGAAGGAAACAAAAAGGAGAAAAAGGAGGTAGTACATTTGTGTTGTATAAGTATAAATAGAGGCATGAGAAATTTGCATATCTTGTACCAAAAAACATGTACCAAAAACCAAAAGACTTCTCCTGCTTCTCCTCCCGGTCTAAAATATAGAAGACCATTACTCTTAGTAATAACTACACTGTTTTCACTGCATGGACTCTAGAAAACAGAGAAACAAACAAATACTTTTATATAGTTGTTTAATGCTGTGAAATGGCAACAGAAACTACCTAAATGAAAGTATGGTATCTAGAGCCCTTCACAGAACGTTTAAAAAAAATGTACATGTATGTGATGTAGAATACTTTTGTGTTTCTCTGACTAACAAAGTAATGCAAAATTTTTGCTACACATCATGACATGTATATAAAAAGCATTATTTATTATTTCATTCACAGCATAATGAAAATCAGGAGGGATCTGGAAAACCAGCCATGGAGAAGAGCAGTGAAAACTATCAAATTGTAAAAGAGGTAATGGAGTTATTCAGAGGGCTCCTGTCAGCAGATTTGTATCTTTGAAACTGGATGACTTGTTGCATGTGAGCTTGGGTGCTGAAGACATCTGTGTTGGCCCCATGTTCATATGTGCCCACATTGCTGAGACAAACATTGTTTTACTATATGCCAATTAGCCTTTAGGAGCTCAGGTCTCTCTGCAACTGCTGCGTCCCCTGCACTTTTATTGAAAACACAGTAAAAAACACCTGGCCCTGTCACACAAACAAGTGGAGAGGGTACGGCAGTTGCAGAGAAAGCTGAGCCTCTAGATGCAACAGCAATGTCCTCATTGCTCTTAGAGGATTACTTTTTCTCAGCAATCCAGGCACTTATGAACATGGGACCAACACAGACGCCTTCAGCTGCCAAGCACACATGCAACAGGTCAGCCAGTTTCATAGGTACAAATCTGTGGACAGATGTCCTTTAACTTGAAAAAATATAAAGCAGCTATGCAATATACAATTCATTGTATTGTTGCGGCCTTGTGCTGAAAAAATAAAAATCCCCCATCGTTCTGCACTTATGCCCCATAGTTCCATGGCTCAGGGATAGAAAACAGAGGGTGGTTATTAACGGCACATATTCAGATTGGGTCACTGTCACTAGTGGGGTACCACAGGGGTCAGTATTGGGCCCTATTCTCTTCAATATATTTATTAATGATCTTGTAGAAGGCTTGCACAGTAAAATATCAATTTTTGCAGATGACACTAAACTGTGTAAAGTAATTAACACAGAAGAGGACAGTACACTGCTACAGATTGATCTGGATAGACTGGAGGCTTGGGCAGAGAAGTGGCAGATGAGGTTTAACACTGACAAATGTAAGATTATGCATATGGGAAGGAATAATGCAAGTCACCAATACATACTAAATGGTAAAATATTGGGTAACTCTGACATGGAAAAGGACCTAGGAATTTTAGTGAACAGCAAACTAAGCTGTAGAAACCAGTGTCAGACAGCTGCTGCCAAGGCCAATAAGATAATGGGTTGCATCAAAAGAGGCATAGATGCCCGTGATGAGAACATAGTCCTGCCACTTTACAAATCACTAGTCAGACCACACATGGAGTGCTGTGTACAGTTCTGGGCTCCTGTGAAAAGGGCAGACATAGCAGAGCTGGAGAGGGTTCAGAGGAGGGCAACTAAAGTAATAACTGGAATGGGTGGACTACAGTACCCAGAAAGATTATCAAAATTAGGCTTATTCACTTTAGAAAAAAGACGACTGAGGGGAGATCTAATAAATATGTATAAATATATGAGAGGTCAGTACAGAGATCTCTCCCATGATCTATTTATCCCCAGGACTGTGACTGTGACGAGGGGACATCCTCTGCGCCTGAAAGAAGGTTTGTACACAAACATAGAAGAGGATTCTTTACGGTAAGAGCAGTGAGACTATGGAACTCTCTGCCTGAGGAGGTGGTGATGGTAAGTTTACTAAAAGAGTTCAAGAGAGGCCTAGATGTATTTTTGGAGGGTAATAATATTACAGGTTATAGTTACTAGAGAGGGGTCGTTGATCCAGGGAGCAATTCTGATTGCCTAATTGGAGTCGGGAAGGAATTTTTTTCCCTAAAGTGGGGAAAATTGGCTTCTATCTCACAGTGTTTTTTTTGCCTTTCTCTGGATCAACTTGTAGGAAAACAGGCCGAACTGGATGGACAGATGTCTTTTTTCGGCCTTATAAACTATGTTACTATGTTGTAGTGGGAAAACAGAATTTTAGAAATGTTTTCAAACATGGACCTACTGTAAGTATTCAAAACCCTGTTATGTCACTTGAAATGTATAGATGGGGGCCTCTCATTTCTGAGTAAATAAAGGGTGGGCCATTTATATGGATACACCTAAATAAAATGGGAATGGTTGGTGATATTAACTTCCTGTTTGTGGCACATTAGTACATGGGAGGGGGGAAACTTTTCAAGATGGGTGGTGACCACAGTGGCCATTTTGAAGTCAGCCATTTTGGATCCAACTTTAGTTTTTTCAATTGGAAGAGGGTCATGTGACACATCAAACCTATTGAGAATTTCACAAGAAAAACAATGGTGTTCATAGTTTTAACATAACTTTATTCTTTCATGAGTTATTTAGAAGTTTCTGACCACTTATAAAATATGTTCAAAGTGCTGCCCATTGTGTTAGATTGTCAATGCAACCCTCTTCTCCCACTCTGAAGGACAATTGCCTTCAGATGACCCCAAAGATAAAAGTCTAAGGGGGTCAGATCGGGAGACCTTGGGGGCCATTTAACTGGCCCACGACAACCAATCCACTTTCCAGGATTGATCGTCGTGGGCCATATATTAATGTGCTACAAACAGGAAGTTAATATCACCAACAATTCCCATTTTATTTAGGTGTATTCATATAAATGGCCCACCCTGTACAAGTGCATCTCAATAAATTAGAATATCATCAAAAAGATTTTTTTTCTTAATTCAGTTCAAAAAGTGAAACACATATATTATAGAGTCATTACAAACAGAGTGAACTTTTTCAAGTGTTTATTTCTGTTAATGTTGAGGATTATGGCTTACAGCCAAGGAAAACCCAAAAGTCATTATCTCAGAAAATTAGAATAATTAAAATTATGTTTAAAAAAAATGAATAATAATTAACCCAAAACACCTGCAAAGGCTTCCTAAGCCTTTAAAAAGGTCTCTTAGTCTGGTTCAGTAGGCGACACAATCATGGGGAAGACTGCTGACTTGACAGATGTCCAGAAGGCTGTCATCGACATATTCCACAAGGAGGGTAAGCCACAAAAGGTCATTGCTAAAGAAGTTGGCTGTTGGTTGGAAAGTTGAGTACAAGGAAAAAGTGTGGTAGTAAAAGGTGCACAAGCAACAGGGAGAACCGTAGCCTTGATAGGATTGTTAAGAAAAGGCCTTTCCTGAATTTGGGGGAGATTTACAAGGAGTAGACTGCTGCTGGAATCAGTGCTTCAAGAGCCACCACACACAGACGTATCCAGGACATGGGCTACAAGTGTCGCATTCCATGTGTTAAACTACTCATGACCAATAGACAACACCAGAAAAGTTTTACCTGGGCCAAGGAGAAAAAGAACTGGACTGTTGCTCAGTGGTCAAAGGTGTTGTCCTCGGATGAAAGTAAATTTTGCATTTCATTTGAAAATCAAGGTCCCAGAGTCTGGAGGAAGAGTGGAGAGGCACTCAATCCAAGCTGCTTGAGGTCTAGTGTGAAGTTTCCACAATCAGTGATGGTTTGGGGAACCATGTCATCTGCTGGTGTAGGTCCACTGTGTTTTATCAAGACCAAAGTCCATCTACCAGGAAATTTTAGAGCTCTTTAAGCTTCCCTCTGCCGACAATCTTTTTGGAGATGGAACTTTTATTTTCCAGCAGGACTTGACACCTGCACAGTGTGTCCACACTGCCAAAAGTACCAATACCTGGTTTAATAACCACAATATCACTGTGCGTGATTGACCAGCAAACTCGCCTGACCTTAACCCTAGGGCTGGGCGATTAATCGAATTAATTCCATTAATTCGCCCGTTGCAAGCCTCACGATTTCATTTTTTAGGAAAATCATGAATTCGATTTTCCTAAAAAATGGCAACCGACATATAAAATAAAAAAAACCTCTCACCTGTCCTGCGCCGCGGCTCCGCTCCGGCGCTCCTCTTCTTTTCCGGGTCTGCGCCGCACTGTCCTGACCGCGTACAGCTTCAGGATGTAGTGCGCGCACTCTGACCTGACGCTGCACGCAGTCAGGTGACAGTGCAGCGCCGGGAGAAGAAGAAGGGCGGCGGATGTGGAGAGGAGCCGCAGCGGAGGACAGGTGAGAGATATTTTTTTTTATTATTATGATGGTGGCAGAGTGGGCTGATCGGAGGTCTGAAGGGGGCACTTTGGGCTGATCTGAAGGGGGCACTTGGGCTAATCTGAGGTCTGATGGGGAACAGTGGGCTAATCTTAGGTCTGATGGGGCACAGTGGGGTCTGATGGGGCACAATGGGCTGATGTGGGGTCTGATGAGGGCACAGTGGGCTGATCTGAGGTCTGATGGGGGCACAGTGGGCTGATCTGAGGTCTGATGGGGGCACAGTGGGCTGATCTGAGGTCTGATGGGGGCACAGTGGGCTGATCTGAGGTCTGATGGGGGCACAGTGGGCTGATCTGAGGTCTGAGGAGGGCACAGTGGGCTGATCTGAGGTCTGAGGAGGGCACAGTGGGCTTATCTGAGGTCTGATGAGGGCACAGTGGGCTTATCTGAGGTCTGATGGGGGCACAGTGGGCTGATCTGAGGTCTGTATATTGAAGAGAATAGGGCCCAATACTGACCCCTGTTGTACCCTACTAGTGACAGTGACCCAATCTGAGTATGTACCGTTAATAACCACCCTTTGTTTTCTATCACTGAGCCAGTTACTTACCCACATACAGACATTTTCTCCCAGGCCAAGCATTCTCATTTTATATACTAACCTTTTATATGGTACCGTGTCAAATGCTTTGGAGAAGTCCAGATATACAACATCCATGTCAGGACTCGGGGGTACAGACAACACAAGACAGTGGGCCCTGAGGCTGAACCCACCCACTGTCCCTACCTACTTGCCTCAGACGGCTCTAGGCGGCCGTGGACAACCACAATGGCGTTCCCTATACTGAATAAGTGGAACACCAAACAGGACAGACAAAACAACCAAAAACGGACAAAGGAGCAAACAAGGACAGAACCACACAGCAATGCAGTAATAATCGGCAATACAGACCAAAGTCAAAGGTCAGGCGGAGGGTGGATAAGTACGCAATCAGAGGGACTAGGAAGGGAACAAACAGGAGAAGACACAGGGGAGCTGGGATCCAGGTATGAACCGAAATAGCCAGCAAGGAAGTGAGCAGCTAGCTGACATTTATCCAGGATCAGAGGCTAGGTCCAGAAGCTGATTGGACCAGCCCTGATCTCAGTAACAAGTTCAGCTGAAGCACAAATCCTACAGAGCACAGTAACTCCTGCATAGCTGGACAAAAGCAATTGGGTGTGTCACAACAACCCAGGCACAGTTCACACTAGGTATTGCACACCCTGACAGTACCCCCCCTCTTATGAGGGGCCTCAGGACCCTTAGCGAATGGACCAGGCTTTAAAGGGTTAAGTACATGGTATCGCCGAACCAGGCGGGGCGCATGCATGTCCTTGGCAGAAACCCACATACGTTCTTCTGGCCCAAAGCCCTTCCAGTGGACCAGATACTGTAATGAGCCCTGAACCCAACGAGAACTTAAAATTTCCTCCACCTCATACTCCAATTCACCCTGGATGATGAGCGGAGCAGGAGGAGGCGACGGGGAAACCGGCGGCACATATTTTTTCAAAAGAGACTTATGAAATACAGAATGGATTCGAAGAGCATTAGGCAGTTTCAATCTAAAGGTAACAGGATTAATGATCTCCAGAATGGTATATGGCCCAATATATTTGGGCACCAGTTTCCCTGACTGTACCCTCAATTTCATATTTCTAGTTGAGAGCCAGACCTTATCACCTAGTACGTATTGGTGGCCAGATATGCGTCTTTTATTAGCATGCTTTTGGTAGGACTCTTGGGCTTTAACCAAGCTCTGGTGAGCTTGGGCCCACACTGTGCACAGTTTAGAAAATATAGCCTCAGCTGAGGGGTTAACAGATTCGGCGGAGTGAATGGACGAGTACCTGGGGTTAAAACCATAATTACAAAAAAATGGCGACATCTTAATAGAACTTTGTTCATGATTGTTAATAGCAAACTAGAGAAATTAAGTCTCGCCATTTGTCCTGAGTATTAGCTACGAAACACCTTAAAAATTGTTCCATAGACTGATTGGTCCTCTCAGTCTGTCCATTCGTCTGTGGATGGAAGGCAGACGAGAATGACAAGGAGGTACATAACTTACCGCAAAACTCCCTCCAGAATCTAGCCACGAACTGGACACCCTTATCGGAAACAATGTTTTCCGGAACACCGTGTAGGCGCAGAATATGATTAACGAAGAGCGTGGCTAGTAAACGAGCGCTAGGCAGTTTACGCAGTGGAACGAGGTGGCACATTTTCGAAAATCTATCTACCACCACCCAAATTACAGTTTTCCCTTTAGACAGTGGCAGGTCAGTAACAAAATCCATTGAGAGATGCGTCCAGGGTCTCGTAGGGACCGGTAGAGGATGTAACAGACCCTCAGGTGGCCTGCGACGGACCTTAGACCTAGCACAAATCTCACAAGCCTCAACAAAAGCCTTGACGTCTCGAGCCCAGGATGGCCACCAGTAATGGCGCGAGAGTAAATACTTAGTACCTGCTATCCCTGGATGACCAGCCAAGACAGAACTATGGATCTCTTCTAAGACTCGGAGTCGAAGGTTTGGAGGTACAAACAGAAGGGATTCTGGAGTATCATGCGGTGCCAGACCCTGAGACTCTGCGATCAGGGTCACCAAGTCTGGTTGCAAGACTGACACAACAACACCGGGTTTTAAAATTGTATCTGGCTGATTCCTAGGAGCGCTTTCGATGTCGAAGCTGCGAGACAGGGCGTTAGCCTTGACATTACGGGAACTAGACCGATACAAAATTTCAATGTCGAATCTAGTAAAAAACAAGGCCCATCTGGCCTGACGCGGAGAGAGACGTGTAGCACCATCTAGGTAAACCAGATTCTTATGGTCAGTGAGCACAGTCACCTTATGTTTGGCACCCTCCAAGAAATGCCTCCACTCATCAAACGCCATCTTTATAGCTAGTAATTCCCTATTGCCGATGTCGTAATTACATTCGGCTTGAGAAAACGTTCTCGAGAAGTAAGCAATCGGCCGAAGGTTGGTAAGAGTGTCCGATCCTTGGGATAAGACCGCTCCTACCCCCACCTCAGATGCGTCTACCTCCACAATAAAAGAACGCTCAAAGTCTGGTTGAGCCAGCACCGGAGCTTCTGAGAAACACCGCCGAAGTTTGTCGAATGCCTGAGTAGCCTCTGAGGTCCAGTTAACTAGATCCGCCCCCTTCTTGGTCAAATCCGTGAGAGGTTTGGCTATGATGGAAAATCATTTAATGAATTTCCTATAATAATTGGCGAAGCCCAAAAACCTTTGTAAGGCCTTCAGACTATTGGGTCGTTCCCATTTTTCAATGGCTACAACTTTGAG
Source organism: Rhinella marina (assembly GCA_900303285.1). Taxonomy (NCBI): domain Eukaryota; kingdom Metazoa; phylum Chordata; class Amphibia; order Anura; family Bufonidae; genus Rhinella; species Rhinella marina. The sequence goes on along the minus strand of ONZH01021886.1, from coordinate 603 downwards.
TGGATCCATACAAAATGAATTTGGAGTAATGTAATAACCTAGAAATGAGACCTCCTGGATACCGAACTGGCATTTCGACAACTTGGCACACAGATTATTTTGCCTCAGAAGCTCCAAAACAGTACGGGCATGCACTATGTGAGAAGCCCAATCGGGGGAGAAAATCAAAATGTCGTCCAAGTAGACAACTAAAAAACGCCCTAAATGCTCACGAAAAATATCATTAACAAAATGCTGGAAAACCGCCGGGGCATTGCATAACCCAAATGGCATGACTAGATATTCGAAATGGCCCTCTGGGGTATTGAAGGCGGTCTTCCACTCATCACCTTCTCTGATTCTGATTAAATTATATGCCCCCTGCAAGTCCACCTTAGAAAACCATTTGGCTCCCCCTATCTGGTTAAATAAGTCTGGAATCAAGGGCAGCGGGTGTCGGTTTTTAACTGTAATTTTGTTCAGTTCCCGGTAATCGATGCAGGGTCGGAGCCCTCCATCTTTCTTGCCCACGAAAAAGAACCTCGCCCCCAAGGGAGAGGAGGACGGACGAATATGACCCCCTCCGCAGACTGTCCTGTATGTACTCCCGCATAGCCTCCCTTT
>ONZH01021885.1:0-28513 GCA_900303285.1 Rhinella marina | reverse complement strand
TGTCTCCTTGTGGCCCCCATACAGTATATAACGTCTCCTTGTGGCTGCCCCCATACAGTATAATGTCTGCTTGTGGCCTCAAGTGTCTTTTTCTTCTAAACGGGTATTTATTGCGATATATATCGTTATCGCGATAAATTTCTTAATATCATTATCGTGGCAATATTTTTGATATAGCCCAACCCTACACTCTCCTCATCAGTACTTGACCGCCTACTGGAATGAGCAGATTTCTGCCCCACCTCTTGGCTTCCCAGTAGCTGCTGACTGTCCTCAAGTAGTTCGTCCTCGCTGTATAGTGGCGCAGAGCCCACAGCATATAGTACTTCTCTGGCTGAGGGAACTGAAAAGGACAGAGGCAGGTTGAGGACAGGTGAGGGCACTGGAGCTGCTCCAGGCCCATGCCAACTAAGGGTTGTGTCTGACAAACCCACCGACTCTTGGCTGGGCATTTCAGATGTCATCTGGGAGGAGGTGGATGACCGAGTCAACCATTCAAGAACATCTGGGCTGGTGGTCAACACATGACCACTGGATGACACCGGTAGCTGTGGCCTCGCTGAGTGACCCCTAATGCCACGTCCCCTTCCTCTGCTGAGACCTGTGCCTGTTCCTGAAAAATTTGTGCCAGTACCCCTCCCCTGTGAAGGGCCTGTCACCCCTCTGTCTGACATCCTGTTTGATAAAAAAATTTAAAATAAAATAAAATGAAGAATACCCCCCAAAATTATACTTTGCTCACTGCCTTGCACAATGGCTTAACTATTTCTTTCAGAAATAACATCACCTACACAGTGTGTTAACAATGGGTTACTGAACTGCAGTACAATGGGTTACTGCACAGCACTATACACTTTGTTTAAATAGCGACTGACGCTGCGACTATCGATTTAAAAGGAACGAGCCCAGAACCACGTCTTAACTCTTTTTTGGGCAATTCAACTTCACTGACTACGTTAGTACAATATCACGCTTTTCTGTTTGGATGGTGAATGACGCCAAAAATACTTAGTTAAAATGAACAACTGCAAAAAAACCTATTAACTGTTTTTTGGCCAATTCAACTTCGCCGAGGCAGTTTGATTTTTTTTTTCCCAAAACACAACCCAAAATATAACCTTTTTTTGCTTTTTTTACAGCGACTTACGCTGCGGCTATCAATTTAAAAGGAACGAGCCCAGAACCACGTCTTAACTCTTTTTTGGGCAATTCAACTTCACTGACTACGTTAGCACAATATCACGCTTTTCTGTTTGGATGGCGAATGACGCCAAAAATACTTAGGTTCCTTGCGGTTGTTCATTTTAACTAAGTATTTTTGGCGTCATTCGCCATCCAAACAGAAAAGCGTGATATTGTGCTAACGTACTCAGTGAAGCTGAATTGTCCAAAAAAGAGTTAAGACGTGGTTCTGGGCTCGTTCCTTTTAAATCGATAGTCGCAGCGTCAGTCGCTGTAAAAAAAGAAAACAAAACAAAAAAGCTATATTTTTGGTTGTGTTTTGAGAAAAAAATCAAACTTCCTCGGCGAAGTTGAATTTGCCAAATAACAGTTAATAGGTTTTTTTTGCGGTTGTTCATTTTAACTAAGTATTTTTGGCGTCATTCGCCATCCAAGCAGAAAAGCATGATATTGTGCTAACGTACTCAGTGAAGTTGAATTGCCCAAAAAAGAGTTAAGGCGTGGTTCTGGGCTCGTTCCTTTTAAATCGATAGTCGCAGCGTCAGTCACTGTAAAAGAAGAAAAAAAAAGGTTATATTTTGGGTTGTGTTTTGGGGAAAAAAAAACAAAACTTCCTCGGCGAAGTTGAATTGGCCAAAAAACTGTTAATAGGTTTTTTTGCGGTTGTTCATTTTAACTATTAACTGTTTTTTGGCCAATTCAACTTCGCTGAGGAAGTTTGATTTTTTTTTTCCCAAAACACAACCCAAAATATAACCTTTTTTGTTTTTTTTTCTTTTTTTACAGCGACTGACGCTGCGACTATTGATTTAAAAGGAACGAGCCCAGAACCACGTCTTAATTCTTTTTTGGGCAATTCAACTTCACTGACTACGTTAGCACAATATTGCGCTTTTCTGTTTGGATGACGAATGACGCCAAAAATACTAAAAAATGAACAACCGCAAAAAAAGTATTAACTAGTATTAATTCAACTTCGCCAAGGAAGTTTTATTATTTTTTTTAACCAACACAACACAAAATATAACTTTTTTCTCTCTCTATATATGCACCCCAAACAAAGCTTTGACCCTCTTACTGCACTGCAACAAGGAACACAAGTGGTGCTTCTTTGAATAAAGTACCCCAATACAGCTTTTAGAACAGAGTGCCCCAAACCCCAATGCCCAGTCACTGCTGCTCAGTGTACCAGAATAGCGATTTCACTGCCTGATAATCCCCTATGGATTCTGTCTAGAAATCGTCCCTCTCCTATCCCTGCAATTCAGATTATCTATCCCTGATTTCTTATCGATCCCTCATTTCTTTTCTTTAGCAACGTTTTTCTATCACTTGCCCTATCTCTCCTGACGTCTGTCTCTGGTCTAAAATCAATTGCAAATGGCGGATTCCTGCGCTGCAGAGCTATTTATAGGGCTGTGACATCACAGGATCTGGCTGGCTGCTAATTGGCTACATGTCTGCATGTGATCGCATTGTGGGTGTTTACTTCTTTGTCCCAGAAATCCTTCCACCATGTCATGCCATGTGCTTGCGGCCATTTTAGGAAAAAAAAAAAGATTCGTTACCACGAATTGCCATGAAATTCGCTTTCGTGGCGAATCGAATTTTCCATGAAATTTGTAACGAATTCCACTTCGTCAGCTTCGATTCACTCATCTCTAATTGTAATGCACCCACATTCATACTTAATCCATTCTGTAGGTACTGTGCCATCAGTATTACAGGCAGTTGTAATTTATCACTTGCCTTCTCCGGCCAGCCCTGTGTGCCGGGGAAATCTCGCGCATGCGCAGTGCAGCACACAGGGCCGGCAGCAGGACACGAACGCTGCCTGGCCCTGTCAATCAAGGACCTCGGGGAGTGGAAGGAGGTAGGAAAACGGGTCTCTATGAGCAGGGGCAACGCCCCCCTGCTCCTAGAGGCTCATTTACATATAACAAAAGTAAGATTATCACAGTAAGGGGGCCCCCAATAAACATAATAATACCACAGTTAGGGTCTGCTGACATTAGCACATCGCTAATGTCAGCAGGTTTAAAAGGGTTAAATCTGATGACAGAAACCCTTTAAATGAGGTGGGCACTCCAATATCAGTTAAATTGCAGTTTATTGACCCCCAATTTGAGAATCAAGGCATAATGGAATTACTTATCTATGAAACAAGATGAACACCACAATAACAGTAGTATTAGGCAGCTTATTCACCCCAATTTGAGAATCAAGACGTAATAGAATTGCTTATCTATTTAAAGGGAACTTGTCACTTCCAAAAACCATCCCTGCCTCTTCACCTGTGACTGAAAGCCGGCAGTTTGACAAAGCCAGTGGCAAGGCCGCTGCCCCCTTGACTTCAAGCCTGACTAGAAAATTGCGCGGGCAGGGGATAAAAAAACGTTTTCAGAGCTTTTGCCACATCTGCCTTCAGGAAGAAAATGAATATCAGAAACACACTGCTGGCTGCTCTCAGGTACTGATGGTGGCTTGGGATGGTTTTTGGAGGTGACTGGTTCGTCTTAATAAGGTGGACACTCCAATAACAGTAGTATTAGACAGCTTATTCGCCCCAATTTGAGAATCAAGGCATAATCGAATTGTTTATCTATTAAACAAGGTAGGCACCCCAATAACAGTTAAATTAGATAGATTATTCACCCTAATTTGAGAATCAAGGCCTAATGGAATTGTTTATCTATTAAACAAGGTGGACATTCTAATAACAGTAGTATTAGGCTACTTTCACACTAGAGGCAGTCCGGATCCGGCAGGTGAAGGGTGCCGCCGGATCCGGATTGCCGCAGGGACATGTCCGACCCCACACATGTCACACAGTACCATATACAGACATACATACACACACATACACACAAACACATACATACTTACATACTCCAGGCAGGCAGGCAGGCCGCACGTCTTCACGCCCAGGAGGCGCGCAGCTATGACGATTCCCCACAGCGGCCTGCCTGCCTGGAGTATGTAAGTATGTATGTGTTTGTGTGTATGTTTATGTGTATGTGTGTGTATGTATGTATGTATTTCTGTCTGTCTGTCTGTATGTGGTGACGGATCCGTCCTGAACTCCATTGAAAGTCAATGGAGGGCGGATCCGTTTACCATTGTGGTCACACAATGGTAAACGGATGCTGCAGTTTGTTCTCCGGCCTGAAGACGGAATGGAATGCTTTCAGGAGCATTCCGTTGTCTTCAGTTCAGTTTTTTCCCCCTTGACAATGAATGGGGACAAAACTGAAGCGTTTTTTTCCGATATTGAGCCCCTATGACGGAACTCAATACCGGAATTTAAAAACGCTAGTGTGAAAGTAGCCTTAGACAGTTTTTTCACCCCAATTTGAGAATCAAGGTGTAATAGAATTGCTTATCTATTAAACAAGGAGAATATCCTACTAACAGTAGTATTAAACAGCTTATTCACCCTAATTTGTGAATCAAGGCATAATAGAATTGCTTATCTATTTAACAAGTTGGACGCCACAATAACAGTTAAATTACACAGCTTATTCATCCCAATTTGAGAATCAAGGCCTAATGGAATTGCTTATGTATTAAACAATGTGGACACTGTTCAATTAGATAGCTCTGTGCCCTACACAGGGATCGATGCAAAGGGGGATCTCTCCTATGGATCCCTTCAGCTTCAGATTACAGAGCCTGTACTGTCCCTGCAGTCTCACTATGCTCCCCCAATGCTGTCCCTACAGTGTGTAAAACTTCTACAATCTCCCATCTTCAACACTAGAGTTGAGCGGTTCCGAGGTACTAGTCGGAACTGAAGCCAAGTTCGGTTTCAAGTTTTAAAGTGGTTTTCCACTTTAAAAGTCAACTACCAAAGTTATTCAACGAATTCACATGTGACTTCGTAAATAACTCATCGGAGCCCATACATTCTAATATTATAGGGAGATTAATCTCTGTACAGTATTATTCTGCAGTTTTGAATGAAGCAACTTCAGACTTAAAGGGAACCTGTCATCAACTTTATGTTGCCCATACTAACGGCAGAATAAAGTAGAGACAGGTGAGTTGATTTCATCGCTCTGTCATTTATAAGTTAAAAGTAAGTAGTTGCCAAGAACCAACTTCACAATCATTGCAGACTGGGCCTGGAAAAGAGTCATGGCCACCTGAGAAGAGTCATGGTTATTCATAAATTCCTGCTCTCCTTGCCCACCTGCTGATGATTGACAGTCTTCTACCTAGTTTTCTCACTTTCTCTCTAGGAGAGAACTGTCAGTCATCAGCAGATGGGCGGGGAGAGCACGAGATTATGAATAACCATGGCTCTTCTCAGGTAGGTTTGACTCTTTTCAAGGCCTGTGCTGCAATGATTATAAAGCTGGTTCTCAGCAACCACTTACTTTTAGCTCATGAGTGACACACCGCTGAAATCAGCATTTCTGTCACTATTTTATACTGCCCTCAGTGAGGTCAGCATAAAGTTGATGACAGGTTCCCTTTAAGCATCTTAAAGCTTCGGACTTAAGCATCCGAAGCGTGCTTGGCTCAACTCTTTCAACACGAAAAGGTTCAACTAAGCTCATCTTTAATAATACCAGCACATAGCAGTGACCCACCTCCACCTTGCTGTGTCTGAGTCAAAGTGGAGCTCTGTGCTCGCTACTGATCCAGCCACAGGCTCATCCATCTACTCTCTGCTCTGTCAAGATGCACTCTCATCTCATCATTCCATGAAATCTTCAGATATTCACTATTCAAAAAAAGTTAGGGATATTTGAATTTTAGGTGACATTTATGGAAAATATAAAAATTTGACTCTACAGTGATATTATATCATGAAAGTAGGGCATTTAAGTATAAGCATGCAGTGGTGATTTCCTCATCTCAAACAATTTATTGAAAAAAACGCAAACAACAGTGGTGGGTATACACCTGCTCCATGCTGTTCACAAGTTAACTTATTGTCTGCTGAAGCATGGTGTCCCACTCTTCTTGAAGGGCAGCCCTCAGGTGATTGAGGTTCTGGGGTACAGAGTTTTGAGCCTCTACATGGCAACTCTGCTGATCCCATAATTTTTCAATGGGATCCAGGCCTGGAGAAAGTGCAGGCCACTCCAGTCTCCAGCAGCCATTCCCTAATGATGCAACCTCGATGAGCTGGTGCATTGTCGTCCATGAAGATTAAATTAGGCCGATTGTTCATGTAGAGGCACAATGACTGGATTAATGATGTTACTCAAGTAATATGGGTTTCTCACTATACCATTCATAAAGTGTAGGGCAGTTCTGCATTGACTAGACACACCTGCCCACAGTGTAACACCACCACAACCACCCAAGGCTCGTCTGGTGACAATGGTGGCTGATGCATAGCGCTCTCCCTGACGTCTCCAACATCGTTGGCGGCCATTATTTCTGCTCAGTGTGAATTGACTTTCATCACTGAACAGCACTGAGGCCCACTGGTCCCTCATCCAGTGTAGATGCTCCCTGGCCCATGTAAAACGATGATTCCTATGCCTGGTGGTGTGGTCAGGTACCCTTTCAGGCTGTCTAGGATGCAGACCATGCTGATGTAAATGGTTTTGAATGGACGTGACACTTGGGTGCCTCTCACTTCAATTGTTGACATATATTTTTACTAGTTATACCAAGTGTGCGTTATTCTCTCTCCTTTGTACCAATTTACTAATATACTCCACTAGCGCTCCTCGTGTCTAGTACCTTGGGGAGGACTAGTTCTCCCATAAAATCTACTAACCCTCGCCTTCTTCTTTTTTGTTTAACCTGCACTATGGCCAACAGACAGTTGCCTGGGCCTCGTAAAGGAAAGGGCAGTGGCGAAAATATTGCTGTAGCCAGCACAAATAGCAGCAGAAGGGGTGTTGGTAGCTGCAGCCAGCAGAAACAAGCCAGAGCTGCCACTGTCATACAGTGGTCATGTTTTGACCAACAATCCAGCTGTACCAGAATGGTTGAGTCGCTCTGCACCATCATCTCAGTTGACAACAGATACACATAGCTAGGAATCGGTGGGTTTCTCTGACACCACACTCAGTTGTCTTGGCATGTATGCCACCTGTCCTACAAATGCCTCTTTCCTTTGCTGATCCTTCTGCTCAGACAGTAATGCATGCTGCCGGTATTGCTCGACTTTTCAGCAAGGATGAGCTTAGTGAGGACAGTCAGCAGGTACAGGCCAGCATAGACTTGGAGGAGATGTCCACTGTGCCCTCTGTTAGGCGTTCAACTAGTAATGATGACAGTCGGGTGGGAAGACCTGTTGCGAGCGGTCAGGGACGTGGCTATGAGACTGGTGAGGGTGACATAAGTGACGAACAGACAGTAGCGGATGATGATGTAGCCGATTGCATGTGGGTGCTGGGTGAAGAGGGGGCATCATCATCAGAGGGTGAGGGTGGCAGTAGACTCGTGAGACAGCAGCAGAGTGCCAGCAGTGGGAGATTTGGAGCCAAACGTGCCTGGGGTAGACTGTCTGCTACTTAGGAGCCTAAAGGCAGCTGCAGGTAGTCAGCACGGAGTGGTAGGGGTAAAATGCCATACTCGGTAGTGTGGGAATTTTTTATCAAGTCGGTGGAGGACGTTAGTGTGGTGATATGCAGGATATGTGGGAAGAAGATGAAGCATAGTCAGGGTGCTAATACTGGCATCATGGCCCTGCATCAACACATGGAGCATAACCATAAAGTAGCTTGGGAAAACTGTGGCAATTATGTAGTAGTACAGCCAGACACAGCAACCGCTACATCTCCCAGCGACCTGCACACCTTCTCCAGCAGTCAGGGCTCCACAACCTCAGCAGAAGGAAGCTGTTGTTTCTTGCATTTGCCTATTAGTCTGTATGCTTCTCCTCCTAATTCTTTGTCACATGCTTTGCCAGCAATTGATCCCAGAGGCGACTGCAAAGAGACAACAGTATGCATGCACTCATCCAACAGCGCAAAAGCTGAATGTGCACCTGGCCAAGTTGCTAGTACTACAGTCCCTCACTTTCCATATCATGGACTCTTTCAGAGAAGTAATGGCTTGTGCTCATCCAAGGTGAGCCGCTTGAGGCTGTAAAAAAAAGCTGTTCCAGCCCTGCATACATACGTACAGCAGAAGGTGGGCCAGTCCTTGAACCTGTCGGCGTCTGGTACTGTTCATGTCAGGGCTGATGTGTGGAGCTGTAACTATGGTCAAGGACAATATATGTCCTTTACAACCTAATAGGTAAATGTGATTCGGGCTGAGGTACACCAGGAACTTGGCTAGGTGATGACAATGCCGCCATGTTGTAATCATGGGATTTCTGTGCCAATGTTCTCTTCTGTTGCCTCATCTTCCACCTTGTCCTAAGCCTCCAATGTAGGCACAGTTCAGAGTGGTCCTCCAGCATACCAAGTATGCAAACATGGCTGTGTCATGCGGTTCTGCACCTGGTCAGCGAGGCCAAATAGTCACACCCGGGAGAAACTGCTCCGTGTCATCAACTAAGAAATCGAATCCTGGCTGTCTCCTCACCAACTGGAGATATTAACCATGTTCACCGATAATGGGAAGAACATTCTGTCTTAGCTGCCTTTGGGGAGGGCTGACCCATGCGTCCTGCATGGTGCACATCTTCAATCTGATTGTCACCCGGTTCCTGAAGTCTTGCACCCTACTGTAAGACGTCTTGAAAATGTCAAGGAAACTGTGCACGCACTTCAGCCACTCTTCTCATGCAGAACATGCCCTCCTTGAGCTGCAAAGGCAGAATGGTGTTCCTCTTATATGGCGATGTAGGGGAAACTACAGGATCCACTTTTTTGGGCTGTTCTTCTCACAGATCAGAAGAATGGAAAAATAAACAGTGATGTGAACACAATCATACTGCTGAATAGATGAATAGATTTTTACTTGTTCTGTGGGTTTGAACTGCACCTGCTTTTGGCTGATAACTAAAGATGACTTAATTAAAAAAAAAATCAATTTAAAAAAATTCAATTCATATGATTTTCTTCAAGAAATTTGATTTGTTCAGAATTAATTTGGCATCAATCATGATAAATATGATATTCCGAGGCCACTCTGCCTAATCATTTGCATCCCACTTGGTGGCCCAATCAAACTGTGAAAGCTTGGAACTTAAACTGCAAGGAAAGCGCAAGTAGAGTGCAGGGAGGGCATACAATCATGTGCATTACGTTCTAGTGCACCTACATAAAAACATAATCCATTCTGTATGTACTGTGCCATCAGTATTAACGGCAGTTGTAATTTCCTGCTACATCACTGTGCAGGGCACCAAGATTTATGGCTAATCCCTTCTGTTACCTATGGAATTACTGTGTGTCAGTATTACAGGTCAATAAAGGCGTCAGTAGTGGCCCCATGACAAAGTGGAGACTGTGGCAGTAGTAGTGGCAGTAACTGTGACAATAGTGGCCCCATGACAGAGTGGGGACAATGGTCGGCAGTAGCAGTGGCAGTAACTGTGACAAAAGTGGCCCTATGACATAGTAGGGAGAGAGGGCAGTGGCAGTAAGGCTGTGTTAACATCACTGTTTATGTTCTTCTGATCCATCCGAATAATATAAAAAAAAAAACAATCCTGTATTTTGAGCATCCATAAAGCCTCTTTCAGACGTTCAGTGTTTTGTCAGTGTTTTGCATTAATATTTGATCAGTAATTGTAAATCAAAAACAGGAGTGAGTCCAAAACAGAGATAAAATGTAATGGAATTGTTTGCATCTCATCTCTGTTTTGGACCCACTCCTGCTTTTGGCTTAAAAATAGTGCTTGCAAAACACTGACCAAACACTGACTAAAAGAACGTATTAGCTATGATGAATTTTGGTCAAGTTGGTGGAGTGATTTGTGTGGTTCATTCCAATAACCAACAGCACTCCTCCCATATGGCAATAATCAAGCTGCCAGCGTTGATCAATCCAGCAAGCTCAAGCCCATCTGGTTTTAACGTAAATAAATGTTGAAAGAAAAATACCATTACCAGGACTTGTCCCACAAAAAGTATTCTACAGTTTTTAAACTTAAAATTTTTGCATAGCCACTAGAGATAAGCGAATTATTCAAAATTCGCTTCGACGAATATTCGTCGAACTTTTCATAAGATTTGTATATCCTACGAATCTATTCGGCGAATCTGCATACAAATCATACGTTATTATGTGGCGTTTTGCGAACATTCACGCACTAATAACGAACGTTCAGTTTTAAAAGGTACGCAACTTCTGTGAACACGTACGCATGAGCGTACAAATTGCGTACGAATCCTCAGCGTACTATTGTCTAATTGTCTAGCAATTGCATAATACATGTGATACATGTAATGTATCAGCAGATGACAGCTGATCATCCGGCTGTGACTGAGAAGAGCGTGCCATCCACTCCACTACCTCATCCACTTTCTCCTCCACTACAATTCTACAAGTAGAAGCTCCAGCTACAGGTCCTTTGGCAGTGCTGCCCTGTGCCATCTTCTCCTTTTTTTAGAGCTCAAGGTCTGGCTGGAACTGGACCCCTTTTGCTTTTCCATGCCAGACATTTTCACTTTACTGTGGCCCTGCAGCTGGTCTTTGTCTCTCTCCCTGTCTCTCTCCCTGCCTGATTAATTACTAGCCCTGCACTGTCCCTGCACTTGCCCTGCAGTATCCCTGATATGTGTAATATGGATTCCCAGAAAAATTACACCCCAATTTTATCAAAACAGGTCTCAGTCTCTGAAAACTACACACACAGTGCTTCTGCTCGTCTCAGCAGTCGCAGCACAACTGATGCGTCACTGGCTTACCGAGCCTGAGCCAATCAGAGCAAGCCCTGCCCACTAAGTCAGGTGACCGCTTTCTTCCCGGGCTTTTGCCGCACAAATAACGAACTAACAGTAAAAGATCGCTAATTAATTGAATTCATACGCAACAGAGTATAGAGTAACTTATACATAGCATTAGCGTACAATTTATCGGACAAGTATGTAGCGAATGCGTAGAAAGCCTTAAGAACATTTTCAAATCTAACGGAGCGAATCTCAAAAAATTCGGATTCGCTTCGCAGCTGAAAATTTCCAAGATTCATATCGAATCCATGAAGCGGCGAATAGATTTGCTCATCTCTAATAGCCAGTAAGCTATTCAATAAAATGTATCTGTACAGCTCTATCTGCTGTTTGTTTATTTTCTTATTTCTTTGACATGCTCACTGAGAAGGCTGCACATTCTCAGTTTCCTCCTTGAACGGCCTCCTGAGCTGTGATAGGGAGAGCTGAGACACGCCCCCTGAGCTGCAGCAGAAAAGACCCTCCCCTTGAGCTACTAGCTTGAAATAAATCTAGCAGAACAATGAATGTGCAGATCTCTGGATCCATGTGAGGTAAAGGGCTGGTTCTAGCTTTGTTAGGAAGATTGTCATGTGCTATATGTTTTTTTACATTAATAATGGGATAACCCCTTTAAGTCCATAGTATGGAGGGATCGTGGACCTTATGGAGGGATCCACATGGGCAAAAATTTTGTTGCACTGCAATGACGTAGAATTTGTTTACAATTTGTCATTGCTGTCAGAGTGAAGCAGAATAAACTTTTCTCTAACGGAAAGTGTTAGTTAAGAATGATAACTTTGGGTCTAGTTGGTGGAGCGATTTGTCTGGTAATACCGTCATAGTTCTAATTTTTTTGCTAAAAGAATTTATTAGATACAATGAATTTGGGTCTAGTTGGTGAATTGATTTGTGTGGTGCATTCCTAAAGCCAGTGAAGCTCCTCCCATATGGCAATAATTCAGCTGCCAGGTTTGCTCCATCCAGCAAATTCGAGTTATTTGACCTCAGACATTCTGTGTCCAACTCTAGCACTAACTGTTCTGTGATGCCTTTACATGTCCAGTGCTGCACACACGCTGCACTCAAGGCATCACCGTGTGTCTACAGGTGCCGGTTACCCGCCTTACGCTGTTCTTCATAAGTAGTGATGAATGAAGTTATCAAAAATTTGATTCACTGCTTTGCCGGATTTCATGAAGAAATTCGATTCATTACGAATTACTTTGTCACTAATAGCATTCCATTGTATGTAGTGGGGTTGCGATGATGGGAAACGGTGATCCACCCATTATTGAACCCTTCAGTTGATGTGTTCATCACTGATCACAACATTATAATTGAGGCCTTTCAGGGGTTAATCAGGTTAGGCCGCGATGGCCTTTCCAAGAGCAAATTAATGAGGTATGTATTTTTCTCTTTTCACTGCCATTTCAGGCAAAATAGATTCATTACCACAAAGTGCAAGGAAATTTGGTTTCAAAGCTAATCAATTTTTTCCAGAAATTCAAATAAAAGCCAATTCATTTGAGTTCGATTCCCTCATTTCTAGTCATAGTCATCGGGGATTGTAATACTGAAGCAGGCTAATTTATTTGGCAAAAGACTAATTTGTTTGCTACAAGACTGTTTTCGCTAAAAGAATAATTTTTAAGATAAAAGAATAATTTTTCAATTCAGAATGATTAACTCGTGGGAAACTCTGCTGTGAGAAAAATCAATATATTTGCACTGCCCACAGGGTGTTAAATAAGACTGCTCTGTAACACTAAATTACGTATCATCCCAATTTGTGAATCAGGAGCTAATAGAATTGCTTATCTATTAATCAATGTGGACAAGCCACAAACTGTAGAGTATCACTCAGTTTGTGAATCAGGGCCTAATAGAATTGCTTATTTATTAAAGAATGTGTTTATCTATAATAGAGATGAGCGAATCATGCAAAATTTTATTCGCCGAACATTCACCGAACTTTTCCTAAGATTCGTATATTCGACGAATAGATTCGTTGAATTTGCATACACAATATACGTAATTATATGGCTTTTAGCGAACATTCGCGCACTAATAACGAATGTTCAGGTAAAAAGGTACGCAACCTCTTTGAACATGTATGCATAAGCGTACAAAGTGCGTACGAATATGACGGGCTTTGCTGGAGAGGAATGGTGGAGCAGGAGGAATGCTCTGAGTCTGACCCCTGGCATCTGCTGTATCAGCAGATGACAGCAGATCATCCGGCTGAGACTGAGATGAGCGTGCCATCCATTCCACTACCTCATCTACTTTCTCCTCCACTACAATTTTGAGCCTCGGTGGGTTAGCCTGATGGAACAACGGCCAAGTATTGCGAATACTACTAGTAGATGCTCCGGCTACAGGTCCTTGGGAACTTCTGCCCTGTGCCACCTTCTCCTTTTTTTTTTTAGAGCTCGAGGTCTGGCTGGAACTGGACCCCTTTTGCTTATCCATTCCAGACATTTTTCAATTCACTCTGTGACCCTGCAGCTGGTCTTTGTCCCTGTATCTCCCTGTCTCTCCCTATCTCTCCCCGTCTCTCTCTCCCTGCCTGATTAATTACTAGCCCTGAACAGGCCCTGCACTTGCCCTGCAGTATCCCTGATATGCGTAATATGGATTCCCAGAGCAATTACACCCCAATTTTCACAAAATAGGTCTCAGAGTCTCAGAACTTCACACATAGTGCTTCTGCTCATCTCAGCAGTCGCAGCAGAAGTGATGCATCACTGGCTTACCGAGCCTGAGCCGATCAGAGCAAGCACTGCCCACTAGATCAGATGACCGCTTTCTTCCCGGGCTTTTGCACACGATAAACGAACTAACAGTAAAATTTCGATAATGAATTGAATTCGTACGCAACAGTAACTTATACGTAGCAATAGCGTATAATTTATAGGACAAACTACGTAGCAAATGCGCACAAAGCCGAAGCGAATCACCTATTATTCGGATTTGCTTCGCAGCTAAAAATTTCCAAGATTCGATACGAATCAAAGAATCGGCGAATAGATTCGCTCATCTCTAATCTATAACAAAACATATTAAGTATTAGTGGCATAGCAAGTGTATAAACGTATATATACGTGCCTATATATTAGACTGCCTGTTGACACTAAGTCTGATGCAAAGTAAGTCTATGTATAACAGAGAAGATTAAGTATGAATAGCGCACCAGATGAACTAAATAAATGCGGCTATATATTAGACTGCCTGTTGCCAATGAGTCTTATGCACAGTAAGTCTATGCATAACAAAACAGATTAACCCCTTAATGACCGGGCCATTTTGCACCTTCGTGACCAGGCTTATTTTTGAAAATCTGACATGTGTCACTCTATGTGGTAATAACTTTGGCATTTGCCACTGATGGTTGTTACTGACACAGGCGGTGGTAAGTACTACTCATACCTCTTGTCCAGCTTATGTATCTCTGTGATTTATCACTTGTGTCTTTCATTTAATACTGTATTATGTATGCTCATTTAACCATGTATGCCTACATAATAACCCTAATTTGCAGCATGGTTTTGTTTACCATCATATACCTTATAGCTAACTGCTGCTTATACCCGAGGTCTCTTCATTTGCATACATTTATGTTATGGCTGTAACCTAAATTCTAGATGTAACCTTTTTATTATATATTTTTTAATATCCTTTTTAATATCCTTTTTAGATATTGTATGCATACATTTTATATTACTATAACTGGATTAATTTGTGTTTGTATGTATAATATTCGTTTCAGTTACAATTCTGTACCCTTTTTGGCCTGAGGAAGACACCGATTCGGTGTTGAAACGCGTAGACTTTTAATAAACTAACTTTTGCCAAGTTCATCAATTTTTACGACAACCTGCCTTCCATTTTACCCCACAAGCGCACCACGCACAATATCCCCGGTTTCTTTTTCTACTGTTTCTGGTAATAACTTTGGAACACTTTTACTTATCCAAGCCATTCTGAGATTGTTTTCTCGTGACACATTGTACTTCACGACAGTCATAAATTTGAGTCAATATATGTCACCTTTATTTATGAAAAAAACCCAACTTTACCAAAAATTTGGAAAAATTCACAATTTTCAAAATTTTAATTTCTCTGCTTTTAAAAGATCTGTTCAGGTCTGAAGTCACTTTGTGGGGCTTACATAGTAGAACCCCCCATAAATGATCCCATTTTGGAAACTACACACCTCAAGTTACTTAACACTGATTTTATAAACTTTGTTAACCCTTTAGGTATTCCACAAGAATTAAAGGAAAATTGAGATGAAATTTCTAAATTTTACTTTTTTGTCAGATTTTCCATTTTAGTCAATTTTTTCTTTAACACATCTAAGGTTAACTGCCAAACAAAACTCAAATATTTATTACCCTGATTCTGCGGTTTACAGAAACACCCCACATGTGGTGGTAAACTGCTGTATGGGTGCATGGCAGGGCGCAGAAGGAAAGGAGCGCTGTATAGTTTTTGGAAGGCAGATTTTGCAGGACTGGTTTTTAGACACCATGTCCCATTTGAAGCCCCCCAGATGCACCCTATAGTACAAACAATCAAAAACTGACCCCATTTTGTAAACTACGGGATAAGATGACAGTTTTATTGGTACTATTTTGGGGTACATATGATTTTTAATCGCTCTCTATTATTTTTTTGGGGAGGCAAGGTAACCGAAGAATGGATGTTTTGGCACTGTATTTATTTTTTGTTTTTTATCATGTTCATCTGACAGGTTAGATCATGTGGTATTTTTATACGGACGCGATTATATCAAATATGTCTACTATCTTTGTTTCAGTTTTACATAATAAAGCATTTTTGAGAAAAAATATGTTTTTGTGTCTCCATTTTCTGAACGCCATATCTTTTTTATTTTTCTTCCGATCGTTTTGTGTAGGGGCTCATTTTTTGCAGGAAGAGTTGAAATTTTTATTGGTACCATTTTTGGGTACATATGATTTTTTCATTACTCATTATTACACTTTTTGGGGCAAGGTAACCCAAAAATTGGTAATTTTGGCACAGCTTTTATTTATTCATTTTTTCTGTGTTCATCTGGCATAACGCCTTTTTGATCGCTTGGTATTACACTTTTTGTGATGTAAGGTGACAAAAAATGGCTTTTTTAACATAGTTTTTATTTTTTTTCTGTGTTCGTCTGAGGGGTTATGTCAGGTGAGATTTTTGTAGAGCAGGTTGTTAAGGAAGCGGCGATACCTAACATGTCTAGGGTATTTTATTATTTTATTTTATTTATTTTTACTCAATTATAAATGTGCGTATATGGGAAAAAATGAATTTTTTTACATTTTTAATTTTTTTACACTTTTTTTTGCACTTTTTTGACTCAGACCCACTTGGTTCTTGAAGATCCAGTGGATCTGATGTCTATATAATACACTGCAGTACACTATATTGTGTACTACAGTGTATTTTTAGTTTACACTAAGCCTGATCAGGTTCCTGCCTTTAGCAGGAGCCTGGTCAGGCTTCATATACCATGGCAAGCCGGATGGTGTCCAGTTGCCATGGTAACCATCGGGACGCTGCCACAGCAGAGCAGCGTCCCGATGGGAGGGGGGAGGAAGCTCCCTCCCGTTTTTCTGGCCATACCATCGGTGCGCTGCCAGCGCACCGCAGCGCCCGATGGGGGGGGGAGCTTCCTCCCAGTTAACCTCTTTCATGCCGTGGTCCCTACAGACCGCAGCATGGAAGGGGGTTAAACGGCCGACATCGCTGCCAGCGTCATCCCATCGCTATGGTCCTCTGTGCTGCCCCCATCTTCTGGTCCCTGCATTGTTTACACCTGGCAGTGCATAGCCATGGTCACATACACCACTCCAGTAAATGACTGGCTTCAATAGTAACACGCTGGAGTGGTGTATAACCGTGTCCGTGCACATGGGGGGAAGTGCAAAAGACCGGAGCGGTGGGGAGCAGGTAAGTATAACTCTTCAGTATTGGAAACAAGTCTTCATAGGAAGGCTAATGTCTCATATCTGGCGGTATAACCGTGCAGCTGATCAGTCGATAAACAAGGAATTGCTCGTTTAGTGGTTAATTTGCATATTTTATCAGGATGAAAGATGTAGGATTTTCTGCAGCACATCTCTGTGTGCAATCAGGGATGGGTTACCAATAATCAATATTACTAAATGAAGGCGGAATGACTATGACAGTGAGCATTCCTTCCCAGTCACTTTGCACTGGCTTTTGTAATAGACCGATTTTTTTTACTTGTGGCCCCTTGAAATAGAGCGATGTGACAATGCGGCCCCCAGACCAAAAAAGGTTGTGCACCCCTGCTCTATACGCTGTCGCGTACGAATTCAATTCAGCGATGCAGACTTTTCCCTGGTAGTTATTCTATACGCTGTTGCGTATGAATTCAATTCAGCGATGCAGACTCCTCCCTGGTAGTTCCGCCCCTTTCTCCAGCGTGGGAGGATGACGAGGCAACTTAGGAAATTAAGTTGCGCATTCGTGCGCCTCATCCCTTTTTCCCCCTTTTCAGGTTATTTGGGGAGCCCCTTGAAAGAGGGTTTTTTAAGGAACCTTTGCTGCTTATTTTTTACACATTTGGATTACAATTTTACCTATGTGGATTACAAATTGCGACTAAGTTTGGGGCTCCAGTTCTATGACAAGCGTCAGAAGAAAAGAGACTTAAACGTGTCCGTGAGCATACTAGGTAGGTGATATTTAAAATTTTTATATTATACCTATAATAATGTATTTGCACTTTACCATATATATGTCTCGAATATTCGCTCTGCCTCTGAGGAGTGCACACCGTGGCCTCTCCTCGTACGTGCCTGCGCATTACGTAATCGCTTAGACAATAGTACGCTGAGATCCGTAAGCTATTTGTACGCTCATGCGTACGTCTTCTAATAAGTTGCGTACATTTTGCAAATGAACGTTCGTTATTAGTGAGCGAATGTTCGCTAATAGCACATAATAACGTATATTTTGTACGCAAATACAACGAATCTATTCGTCGAATATACGAATTTTAGGAAAAGTTCGGCGAATGTTCGGCGAATAATTTTTTAAAATGATTAGATCATCACTAATCATAAGGGATGACTATCTGTTGATTGGTTGGCTGCATGACATTATGGGTCATATTGTATTCCTGGGCTTCTTACTCTTTGTAACACATTTAGCCACGATTTTAGGAAAGAAATGTTTCGATATCACCAAGAGCGAAGAAATTGGGAAAATTGAATTTGGATCGGTCAATTTGTTCCACTTTGATTTACTCAACTCAACTGACAATATATGATGATAACTGACTAAATAACTGCATTGTAAACAGAGCCTAATAGAGACGCACAGTGATTCTACAGCTAACAGAAGGGATACTAACACATTTGTTTGCACTATAACAACATGATTTAAACCTTTTTTTCTCCACTACTTTATTGGTGCTGCCTCCATGTCTTTACTTTGTTTCCTTAAGGAGTCATTGGGACACAGCTCCTACAAGAGCGTGCAGCTTTTTTTGTTTAGTTTTTTGCTTTATTGAAGGCTGCTGTATGCTTTTCTTTTGGTTTACCTAGGGGTTAGCTAGGACTCTCGGTGGCCTGCACGTCCATATATGTGACCTGCCTGTCATTCTGATGCACAGTAACTGTTTCGCTACCAGAAAAGACTAGCTATGTATTTTGCTGCACTACACAATGATGTACAGTATAGACCAAAAGCTTGGACACACCTTCTCATTCAAAGAGTTTTCTGTATTTTCATGACTATGAAAATTGTAGATTCACACTGAAGGCATCAAAACTATGAATTAACACATGTGGAATTATATACTTAACAAAAAAGTGTGAAACAACTGAAAATATGTCATATTCTAGGTTCTTCAAAGTAGCCATCTTTTGCTTTGATCACTGCTTTGCACACTCTTGAAATGGTTTGCACTTCACAGGTGTACCCTGTCAGGTTTAATAAGTGGGATTTCTTGCCTTATAAATGGGGTTGGGACCATGAGTTGTGTTGGGCAGAAGTCAGGTGGATACATAGCTGATAGTCCTACTGAATAGACTGTTAAAATTTGTATTATGGCAAGAAAAAAGCAGCTAAGTAAAGAAAAACGAGTGGCCATCATTACTTTAAGAGATGAAGGTCAGTCAGTCCAAAAAATTGGGAAAACTTTGAAAGTGTCCCCAAGTGCAGTTGCAAAAACCATCAAGCGCTATAAAGAAACTGGCTCACATGAGGACGGCCCCAGGAAAGGAAGACCAAGAGTCACCTCTGCTGCGGAGGATAAGTTCATCCAAATCACCAGCCTCAGAAATCGCAGGTTAACAGCAGCTCAGATTAGAGACTAGGTCAATGCCACACAGAATTCTAGCAGCAGACACATCTCTACAACAACTGTTACAAGGAGACTGTGTGCAGCAGGCCTTCATGGTAAAATAGCTGCTAGGAAACCCCTGATAAGGACAGGCAACAAGCAGAGGAGATTTGTTTGGGCTAAAGAACACAAGGAATGGACATTAGACCAGTGGAAATCTGTGCTTTGCTCTGATGAGTCCAAATTTGAGACCTTTGGTTCCAACCACCGTGTCTTTGTGCGACGCAGAAAAGGTGAACGGATGGACTCTACATGCCTGGTTCCCACCATGAAGCATGGAGGAGGAGGTGTGATGGTGTGGGGGTGCTTTGCTGGTGACACTGTTGGGGATTTATTCAAAATTGAAGGCATACTGAACCAGCATGGCTACCACAGCATCTTGCAGCGGCATGCTATTCCATCCGGTTTGAGTTTAGTTGGACCATCATTTATTTATCAACAGGACAATGACCCCAAACACACCTCCAGACTAAGAAGGAGAGTGATGGGGTGCTACGCCAGATGACCTGGTCTCCACAGTCACCAGACCTGAACCCAATCGAGATGGTTTGGGGTGAGCTGGACCGCAGAGTGAAGGCAAAAGGGCCAACAAGTGCTAAGCATTTCTGGGAACTCCTTCAAGACTGTTGGAATACCATTTCAGGTGACTATGTCTTGAAGCTCTTCAAGAGAATGCCAAGAGTGTGCAAAGCGGTAATCAAAGCAAAAGGTGGCTACTTTGAAGAACCTAGAATATAAGTTGTTCAGTTGTTTCACACTTTTTTGTTATAATTCCACATGAGTTAATTCATAGTTTTGATGCCTTCAGTGTGAATCTACAATTTTCATAGTCATAAAAATACAGAAAACTCTTTGAATGAGAAGGTGTGTCCAAACTTTTGATCTGTACTGTACACCAAGTTACATGCAGCAAAACCACAAAAACCCACTAATAACCTTAGTGGTTTTTTATACCTGAACCACCCCCATCGCCCTGAAAATTAAAGAGTTAAGGGGGTTAAGCAAAAGGTCAATTTTAATCATATTATTTCAAAACTCAACAATGGTCCTATACTCTAAACCAGTGGTCCCCAAACTTTGGACCGGTTTTGCGCAAAACAATCTTCCCAGGGACCAGGGCGGAGGGGGGTGGGTTGGCGAAGTTGGGGGTGGTCGGGTGCTCGTTGATGCCCCTATACAGAGCCCCCCATATAAAATACCCCTTCTTTGTGTCCTCAGTAGATGCCCTCATAGTGCCACCCAATAATGTGCACGTAAGAAGTGCCCCCAATTATTTGCACGTAAGAAGTGCCCCATGGATGCCCCAAAGAGGGCCCCCCGATAATGTACCAGTAAGAAGAGCCCCCATAGATGCCCCCACAGTGCCACCCAATAAAGTGCCAGTAAGAAGTGCCCCATAGTGCCCCCAATAATGTACCAATAAGAAGTGCCCCCATAGATGCCCCTGCAGTGCTCCCCAACAATGTACTAGTAAGAAGTGCCCCCATAGATGCCCCCCAATAATGTACCAATAAGAAGTGCCCCATAGATGACCCCACAATGCCCACCAATAATGTACCAATAAGAAGTGCCCCCACAGTGCCCCCCTATAATGTGCCAGTAAGTGCCCCCATAGATGCCCCCAATCATGTGCCAGTAAGAAAGGCCCCCAGTGCCCCCACAGCGCTCCTCTACTGTATTGTACCAAAAAAAACAAACACTTACCTCCATGAGGCTGGCAGCCATGCGATGCAGGCCTCTTCCGGCCTGTGTCCTGTGCTGTACGGCCCAGGTGCCGCAATGACGTCATCATGCTGCCTGAGCTGGCCTCTGCTAGGCTGCAGGCACTAGGTCTGTAGACTATCAGAGGAATGGGCAGGGGACACGTCTCTCCCTCCCCTGCCCCGCCGCAGGGGAGGGACAGACGGGGCAGGGGGATGGCGATACAGATGACTATGGAGATGAGCGCTTCCACAATAGAAGCACTCATCTCCCTGTCCCATGCCACCGCTGCTGCTGCCCCCCACTGCTGGCCAGGGCCCTGATTGCCGTGGCCCAGCAAACATCCATCCAGGGCCCGGTCCTGGCTGCGGACCGGTGGTTGGGGACCACTGCTCTAAACAAGATATCAATTAATATTCATTAATGTGATATTTTGTGACAACCAATGACACCATGAAGTGGATGAGGTGTGAACTGAGATATTAGCTTGCTTAAGCAATTACTACATTAATAAATAAATAAATAAATAAATAAATAAATAAATAAATAAAAAATCACAAGTTGACTTTACAGTCAGAGAGCTGAATGAGCAGAGCAGAATCAGGTTGCAATGAATGACTACTAATGCCACAGCCAGCATAATATACAAATGAAAGGCAGAGTCTCACAATCCGCAGTAATTATCTTGACAAGTTCAATTAGCAGGAAGGAAAAATGATAATGTCTGTGGTTCTCATTTTCCATCTACTGCGTTTTTTTTGCTTTGCAGAAGCCAGTTGGCACCAAGTATCATAAAATCTGCATTGCACCAGAGGGAGAAATTATGTTATGTCTCTCTGTTCCGATGAAAGGGAAAATACTTACACCAACACAGGTTTTTGTTGTACAGGTGCTGCAGTCAGTCAGGAAGCATCATAATAGAGCTAGCAAGAGTTTCTTTATTTTTTTTTATGCCCTATATTATGAGTAGAGGGGATACTCGTAAACTGCACTGCCATTCAGGATCTCTGTTAATGAAGTGCGGGACCTGTGGGATGTGATTAGTTTCCAAGCTGTGAAAAGTTATTGCAATCAAAAATAATAACGAAACTCAGGGTAGTGCAAACAATTAACAAAAAAAAACATGCTTCTCAGCCACATGTGCTTGGAATAATAAGAATGTTATTAATTTGAATTCATAAATCATAGAATAGGTAAACAGAATACAAATTTACAACCTAGTGTAATGTACTTCCAGGGCTGCTAAGCTATGACAGATTAGTTTTATAGTTTGCTGAGATGGTAAAATACCTCAAATCAAATTTCAGCACCATACATCAAATGATCTCCTAGAACCTATCATTTTAAATTTTGTGAAAGGACCAAGAGGAAGCTACTGACCTCAACATAGAAAGTAATTTACTAGCTTTCAACAGCTCGTCCCAATGTTTACAAATAAGGACATTTTGTGAACTTGGAGACAGTTATTAGTTTTCCCAGGACTTATGTCAGTCATCATTAGAGATGAGCGAATCATTCAAAAAATTATTTGCCGAACATTCGGCGAACATTCGCTGAACTTTTCCTAAGATTCATATATTCGACGAATAAATTAGTTGTATTTGCGTACAAAATATATGTTATTATGTGCTATTAGTGAACATTCGCGCACTAATAACGAACTTTCAATTAAAAAATGTACGCAACTTCTTAGAAGACGTACGCATGAGCGTACAAATAGCATACGAATCCTCAGCATACTATTGTCTACGCAATTACGTAATACGCAGGTATGAACGACGAGAGGCCACGGCGTTGACTCCTCAGAGGCTGAGCGAATATTCGAAAATGGCATCCAGGTGATCTTTATCATTTAGCTCTGAAGAGCTGAAATTCCTGATCCGGCTGATGGACAGAGAGGATTACGATGGCACACACCGCCATCCAAACCAGCATAAGAAGGAGGTGATCCAGCAGGTTATCCAAGGTCTGCGCCATCGTTTCCACACCGTGCGGACCCTGGGCCAGATCCAGCGGAAATGGTCCAATCTGAAATTCAAATGCCCAGAGCGGCTTAATGAGATCCGCACAGAGATACGGCAGGGTGAGTAACAAAATATTTGATAAGTAAAAACATGTAAAAAAAATAAGTGTACTGTATTGTGTATATACCAGCAGTCACTGCCAATAATGAAAAAAGTATAGAAGGACAACGTGGTCGTGCGTAGTGCGCTGCAGTAAATTTGTTTCATGCTAGGCAGCGCCTCTAACTCTTGATCCAAACAACTTAAGTGAAGGTATTCTAGTCATTATTGTTAATGGTGCTGACCGTTCTCCCGTTTGTGTCAGGCAAATGCACTAGTTCGAAAGAAAGTACCCTTATATGCCCCTTCATAGTTAGCGCTTCCTCCTCCTACACACAGACTCAGAGATGTGCCCATGCTGCAGCTACTGTCAGTGGGCAATATCCAAAGTATTCCTACCGCAGCGTGTTAACGATATAAAGAAAGTTATTGCGACAATACTGTTATCCATTGCCATAAATACCTTTTTAGAAGAAAAAAATAAGATATGGCCCCCCTCTCACACCCATAATATCTTAATAGTAGTATGTGTTAGTAAAGAGTCATCCTCTAAAAATTGTGTACGCTTTTATGTTGCAGAGCACCGTTAACGAAGGCGTCACCACCGTCGAGGCAGGATGGGCCCTGAAGTACCTGCAGCCTCTAGTAAGTGTAAAACATATTTAATTTATTTTTCATCCAAGCTACGTGGGAGTGCAGCTGCAGTGATATAAGAGCACTAGTGGTTAGGAACGGGATCCTCCAGCCCCAAACTATTCCCATGTAGCTACAACTGTTCATTAGAGTTGAATGTAAGGCTACTTCTACACTAGCGGCAGCCCAGATCCGGCAGGTGAATGGTCCCTCCGGATCCGTGCTGCCGCAGGTACACTTCACTGTAATTGGAGCGGGCCGCGGATCCGGCCACAGCACGTTAACCCCTGCTGAGAGGCAGCCGGAGCGAAAATACAACATGTAACTGTTTATTTATGATTTTTGACAGCTGCTGCACCACAGAGGAGCAGCTCTCACCGTCCTCCACCCCAGCGAGAGAGGACCCCACCTGCCCCTCCAACACCACCAGCCCAGCTACCAGAGGTAGAAGGTAGGTAAAAAAAAAAGTGTAATGGGTGGACCTTCTGAATATTCTTCTAAAATATTCTTGAAAAACCTGTGTTCTGAGTGTTTTGTTAAACTTTTAACACCTTCCTGATCCTGACATGTGTGAAGAAGACAGAGTTTTTTCCCACGGCCATTTTCCCATATTAACGAACACAGCGGTGTCTGCCGGCCGAAGTATTACTACATTACACACACTCCTGTTCACTGATTACAATTGACAGACAGAAAAATAAAAAGGCTTGGCTTGTTTGGGCAACAAGCCTGTACATTCTACCTTAACATAGGCAGTGAAAATTATATATGAGTAGAGATGAGCGAGCACTAAAATGCTCGGGTGCTCGTTATTCGAGTCGAACTTTTCCCGATGCTCGAGTGCTCGTTTCGAATAACGAACCCCATTGAAGTCAATGGGAGACTCGAGCATTTTTGCGGGGGACCAAGGCTCTGCCTAGGGAAGGCTGGGTGAAAACCTGGAAACCTCAGAAAATGATGGAAACACCACGGAAATGGACAGGAAACAGCAGGGGCAGCATGCATGGATGCCTCTGAGGATGCTTAATCCCACCATTACCCCAAATCCTCAGGCAACAGCCTGGTGGTTACCCTCATGGCAATTGTGCTCACCCAGACCAAGAAAGGCGAGGCAAATACCCATCACATGTTAGGGAAGCACCCAACTAGATGCAACGAAGGTCCATCACCGCCTGCAGGTGACACCACTGCTCATGCTGGCACTGCAGCTAAAATCAAGTTTAGTATCTGTTCTTATCAGTTGCTGTGCCTGCTGGTGGTATAGTGGTGAGCATAGCTGCTTCCCAAGCAGTTGATCTGGGTTCAATTCCTGTCTATTGCAGGAGGCAATTCAGAATCAGTACAATATCTAATATGTCCCCCTACCTGGGAAAATTGTTTGGAGAGAGGGCATGTAGGTGGGGGGGAAGGAGGTTTCGCTGGAAGAGCCAGAGGAGTGCCCCCTGGGCTAGCGTGTGTGGTGGTGACAACAGCCAGATGGATTTGAGAAAACTGTTGCTTTAATCCGTATGGTATCAATTCTTCTCAGTTTAATACCGTATACGTCCCCTATCCGGGTAAATTGTTTGTAGAGTGGGCCTGTAGGTGGGTGGCAGGCTGGGGCAAGGAGGTTTCGCTGGAAGAGCCAGAGGAGTGCCCCCTGGGCTAGCGTGTGTGGGGGTGACAACAGCCGGGTGTACTTAGAATGACGACGCAGGACCCCAACTTAAAAATTTAGCATCAACCGGTACAATTGTCAATTATGAGCTACATCAAGTGTGGCATGACTTTTAAATGGATATTGCATGTGGTCACATACTCCCTGGAACCCCATAGTCACCCCTTCCCTGATGTGCTAGCCCAGAACATTCTCTGCCCCAATTCGCAAGACCTTTTGCTGTTTCCGTGTGCTGACAGTGGGGATTTACCAGTGTTGTCTGAGGAGGTGGTGGACAATAGCGAGACACAGGTGTCGGGGGGTGAAGTAGTTGTATGGGAAGCAAGTTACAGTGGGGACTCCTTGGGGGGAAATTTCTCAGGATGGGACAGATTCAACTTGGGTGGATCAGGCACAGGAACAGATGAATTTTTTGGGGGGTTTATTTAACTTTTATTTAGCAAAAATAACCACAGAGATATTTATTCGTTATCTTCTCTGCGCAGTCTGGCTTAGGGGTTCGTCACTTTGATGGCGAGCTGTGCCGCTCTCTCCACAATGGTCTGTAGGTTCTTAGATGGAGACTTTGTCGGCGATTTCAGTATAGAAGGACTTGTTGCTCATCAACAGAACCACAACCTCCTTGACATTGTGGACAAGGAATTTGCGGGTGGACCAGGAATTTGCGGAACCCTGTGGGCAGCATGTGTTTGGTCTTCTACTTGCTACCGTATCCAATGTTGGGCAATATAGATTCGCAAGTAATATTATTTTTCACACCTATCCCAAAAATAAAAATGTATGCAGTTTGCGCAAATAAAACTGGAATTGGAGAGAGGGCCTGTAGGTGGACCTCCGGAAAAATTGTTTGGAGAGAGGGCCTGTAGGTGGACCTCCGGAAAAATTGTTTGGAGAGAGGGCCTGTAGGTGGAACTCCGGAAAAATTGTTTGGAGAGAGGGCCTGTAGGTGGAACTCCGGAAAAATTGTTTGGAGAGAGGGCCTGTAGGTGGACCTCCGGAAAAATTGTTTGGACAGAGGGCCGGTTGGTGGACCTCCGGAAAAATTGTTTGGACAGAGGGCCTGTAGGTGGAACTCCGGAAAAATTGTTTGGACAGAGGTCCTGTAGGTGGACCTCTGGAAAAATTGTTTGGAGAGAGGGCCTGTAGGTGGACCTCCGGAAAAATTGTTTGGAGAGAGGGCCTGTAGGTGGACCTCCGGAAAAATTGTTTGGACAGAGTGCCTGTAGGTGGACCTCTGGAAAAATTGTTTGGAGAGAGGGCCTGTAGGTGGACCTCTGGAAAAATTGCTTGATTAAAGGGCCTGAAGGGGGCCCTCCTGAAAAATTGTGCTAAAAGAGTGCCAGTTGGACCTCTAAAAAATGGCATTTTTTGGGTCAGCGTTAGGCAAAGATGATATGTAGGAGGAGATGAGGTGATGACGCCACCAGCTGCACTGAATACCCGCTCTGACAGCACACTAGCGGCAGGGCAGGCCAGCACCTCCAAGGCGTACAGCGCCAGTTCAGGCCACGTGTCCAGCTTTGAAACCCAGTAGTTGTATGGAGCAGAGTGATCGCTACGGACGTTGGTATGGTCAGCTAGGTACCCCCTCACCATCTTTCTGTACAGCTCCCCCCTATTCTGCCTAGACTGGGAACAGGTAACAGTGTCTTGCTGGTGTGACATAAAAGTGGCAAAGGCCTTGGAGAGCGTTCCCCAGCCAGTGCTGGTCAAGCTGCCTGCTCGCCTCCTCTCCCCCGCTACTTGGCTCACAGAACTATGCCCTTTGCCGCTAACGGCGTCAGATGGGAAGAATTGTTTCAGCTTGTGCACCAGGGCCTGTTGATATCTATTCACTCTCATACTCCTTTCCTCTGCAGGGATGAGAGTGGAAAGGTTCTGCTTGTACCGTGGGTCCAGGAGAGTGAACACCCAGTAATCAGTGTTTGAAAAGATTCTTCTAACGCGAGGGTCACGGGATAGGCAGCCTAACATGAAGTCTGCCATGTGCGCCAGAGTCCCAACACGTAAGAATTCCCTCTCCTCACTGGCCTGACTCTCCATTTCCTCCTCTTCCTCCTCCAAGTCCTCCTCTTCAGCCCATACACGCTCAAGAGTTAAGGACTGAGCACTGGTACCCTCTACTGTCTCGCCGACATTCTCCTCCTCTTCCTCCTCATCCTCATCCCCCTCCTCCGATACGTGCTGAGAAACAGAACGGAAGGTGCTCTGGCTATCAAGCGACGTATCTTCCTCCACTGTCTTTTGTGACAAGCGCAAAGCATCCGACTTGATGTTGAGCAGTGAGTTTTTCAACAGGCAAAGCAGTGAGAAGGTGAGGCTGATAATGGCGGCATCGCCGCTGACCATCTGTGTTGACTCCTCAAAGTTGCTCAACACCTGACAGATATCAGACATCCACGTCCACTCCTCATTGTAGACTTGAGGAATCTGAGAGACCTGACTACCAGTTCTGGTGGAAGATGACATCTGGCAGTCTACAATCGCTCTGCGCTGCTGGTAAACTCTGGATAACATGTTTAATGTGGAATTTCATCGCGTGGGCACGTCGCACAACAGTCGGTGAGCGGGCAGTTGTAGGCAGCGCTGCGCTGCCCTGAGAGTGGCAGCATCTGTGGTCGACTTGCGGAATTGCGCACAGATGCGGCGCACCTTGGTGAGCAAATCAGACAGATTGGGGTATGTCTTGAGGAACCGCTGAACTATGAGATTGAACACATGGGCCAGGCATGGCACATGTGTCAGTCTGCCGAGTTGCAGAGCCGCCACCAGGTTACGCCCGTTGTCACACACAACCATACCTGGCTTAAGGTTCAGCGGTGCCAGCCACAGATCGGTCTGCGCCGTGATGCCCTGTAACAGCTCTTGGGCGGTGTGCCTTTTGTCACCTAAGCTCAGCAGTTTGAGCACCGCCTGCTGGCGCTTACCCACGGCACTGCTGCTGCGCCTAGAGTTACCGACTGAAGGCGCTGTGCCCACGGATGGTAATTCGGTGGAGGAGGGGTCGGAGGAGGAGGAGGCATAGTAGGTCTGAGAGACCGTGACGAGGTAGGCCCCGCAATCCTCGGTGTGGGCAGTACATGAGCGG
>ONZH01021884.1:0-39692 GCA_900303285.1 Rhinella marina | reverse complement strand
CCTTGACATTACAGGCCTGCCACTCCCCGCCAGCTCAAACATTTGGCCTAGTCTCGTACTGAGGCCTTGGATCTTGGATGCCTCCATCTTGATGCAACCCTTGTATGACTGTATCACGAACTCTCCGTTTCACCTCACCCAGGAGGCCAAAGAGTCATTTTCACAGCTCAAGACTGCAGTGTCCTCTTCACCGGCCCTCGGTATTCCAAACTACGATCTCTCTTTCCGGCTGTATGTGATGGAGAGAGAAGGCCATGCAACGGGAGTCCTCACCCAGAGTCACGGAGGCCGAAACAGACCTTTAGGTTATTACTCTGCCCGTTTAGATCCAGTAGCCAGAGGCTCTCCTTCATGCATCAGAGCCATACATGCTTGCCATCTGCTACTGGACAAGACCTCTGACATTGTTTTGGGACATCCCCTACAAGTCTTGGCGCCTCATGATATCTCTACCATTCTACAGCAAACACAGCCCAAGCATCTCTCAGCTGCCCGTCATCTTCGCATGCAGTGTTCACTACTGCTGCCTGACACAGTCACAATCTCCAGGTTGTCATGTCCTCAACCCTGCATCACTTCTCCCCTTTCCTCAAGGGGGGATGGAAGAAGGAGGTGGAAGAAGGAGCACATGGAGGTGCAGAAGAAGGATATGAATATGAAGAAGGACCCTGACGTGTCAGAAGATCATCATGACTGCTTGGAACTCATCAAGCAAGAAACTGAACCACTGGCTAACATTCGGAGACTCCTTTGCCGGACCCCCAGCTCTCACTCTTTGTGGATGGGTCCAGGTTTGCTGATGATCAGGGAAAGATATCACACTGGGTTTGCGGTGACCTCCTCACATGAGGTTATCAAGGCTCAAGCCTTACCACCAGATATGTCTGCACAGGAGGCAGAGCTTATAGCCCTTACAGAGGCATGCAAACTCTCCAAGGACACCCACTGCAAACATCTACACGGACTCAAGATATGCCTTTGGAGTGGCCCATGAATTTTGGACCCATATGGAAAAGCAGGAACTTCATTACTGCGAATGGTACTCCTATCAAGAATGCAAATCAGTAGAGGAGCTAATGGAGGCTCTAGGCCCTCCCCAAACAAGTTGCCATACTGAAGGTGAAAGCTCACACTAAGGCAGACACCCAAGAGTCAAAGGGTAACGCGCTGGCAGATGAAGCGGCAAAAAAGGCAGCAATGGAGGAAAGAGAAGAAGTGATGACTCTGGTGGTGCAAACCAGATCCAAAGCTGTTGGAAGGTGATATCTGCAGCCTGCCTGTCCTCCATACCCAAGGAAAGACTCAAAGACATGCAAGAGAAAGCGGTCAGAGGAAGAAAAAAGATATGGAGTGAAAAAAAGGAGCAAACATGGGGAGTGACACAGGCTGGATATGGAAGAAAGGACATCTACTCTGTTTACCAAGAAGCCTGTATCCTGTGGTGGCCGTCTTGGGCCCATGGGCCGGACACATCAGAATAAGAATGCCAATGAACAATTTGATATCCTCCATCTGGCTTGCGCCTGGCATATCCATGTTCACGGCCAGGCACGTCAGCAGCTGTCTAATCTGTGCCAGCTGCCAATCCTGGGAAAATGGAAAAAGTTCCAGTAAAGTGTTCACCAAAACCTCTCTACCCTTTCCAAAGGATCCAGATTGACCACATACAGCTGCCACCTGCACAGGGGTTCCAATATGCCCTAGTGGTCATAGACATGTTCTCTGGATGGCCTGAAGCCACCCTGTTAAAAATCTGAACTGCCAAGACTACTGCCAAAAAACTACTGAATGAAATAGTCTGCAGATACGGGGTACCTGAAACCATAGAGAGTGACCAAGGAAACAGCTTTCACTGCGGATGTGGCCCGAGAGATCTGGGAGGCCCTGGGGACCCAGCTAGCCTTCCATACGCCATTACAGACCGCAAAGCTCAGGAAAAGTCGAAAGAATGAACGCAACACTAAAGCTGAAGATGCTGAAGATGGCCCAGGAAACTGGGAAGCCGTGGCCAGAAAGTCTGCCCATAGCTCTGTTCAGTGTGAGACATACCCCGAGGGGTAAAGAGAAACTGTCCCCCTTTGAAATACTGTTTGGTTGTGCCCCTAAGCTAGGCCAGTATTTCCCTGGACAGTTAGCCTTGCAACATGATTGCTTGTCTTCTTATGTTTCTGCTTTGTGTACACATCTCACTGATCTACATTCTCGAGTTTTTCTCTTCCCTCCAGACCCAGAGAGTATCCCTGGCACACACAACCTGCGGCCAGGAGATTGGGTGATGGTGAAGAAACACGTCAGGAAAACTCTAGAACCTCGATTTGAAGGTCCATTCCAGGTTCTGCTGACGTCTCCCACCTCTGTGAAACTCGAGACAAAGAAAACGTGGATCCACGCCTCCCACTGCAAGCGAGTGAAGTTCCCCCTGGTAGAAGAGAGACCAGAGGTGGACCCATCACAATGATATCCTTTCTTGTGATCTTAGCAGTAGGGGGGGCACTAGGGGAGAAATGTGGAGAGACAATATTTACTCTTTGGTTTAATGCTACAGCATCAATGCAGATATTTGAATTTGATTATTGTAGTGTAGGTTGTTGTCCCTCCTGGAGTACACCTCAGGAAGATGCACAGTACTACTTGTGTGTCACAAGATTCAGGGAATGAATGGTGCCACAGCTGGCATGATGTGTTTGGTAAATACAGGGCCTGACTGGGGATACTGTCCCAAAGAAGGACAGGAACGGGTAGACAGGCAGGGCCTTTTCCTTTCCAGCAGAAGTAACATTGGCAGTAAAAGGAAACTGTCTTCCAACTCAGTTCACAAAAAAGCAGGTGTCAAACTCTCATACTGACCGTGACAAACCCCCAACCTACTGACATGGTTTATATGTTTTTGGGGAAGGTATACCCCACATGGTCCCAAATGCCTCTTTTCCAACTGTACTGGAAAAGTTTTGAAAACAAGCCTAAACCATTTGAGACCACTCCTTCCCCTGATGACATTAACCCTTTGTTACTTCACAGTATGACCTGATGGCTAGGGCTCCTTATACCATGCAGGAACACTGGCTGTGGAGACAGGATTTTCAGATCACAACTTGTGGTTAGAATGGGCCAGATATACAGCTTCCCAGATGAACCGCACTGGATGCATTACTTGTGCCCCTGCTAGGCCACATTTGGGGACCGTGCCCCTTCCTTTAGGTCCTGATCATTTCCCTGTTTCCTGAGTATATATGTCAATCAAAACGGTCAATGACACTGCCTGTCCAAACCTGGAAGGGCCTCTACCCGTTGCTAGAGAAAGCCCCTGGCCCTGGAGAGGGGATCACCATTTACAAAGGAAACTACAACATGTTTTCAGGTAGAGACAAAGGGGGGAAAGGACATGGGAAAGTTCCCTGAAGGATACTGTGGTAAGGTCATAAAATACCACAGGGACAGATTATCAGAACTACCTTATAAATCAGTCACAAGCTCTGGGGGATGTTGGTGTGGTTGTGTGCTGACATGAAGTTGAGGGCAAGGATGGAAGGAGTATGGCATGGCCAGTGTGCCCTGGCTCTCATACTCATTGCCCTTCCGTATCTTTGATCCCCCAGACTGGGAACTGACTCTTGACCGTCTCCGAAACCCCCACAAACAGTCCCGGAAGATCAGGTGATCCTCTCTAGGAGAAAAAGGGAGTCAAAACCAGGCTGGGAGTTTGGACGCACATGTATACATAGATGCAATAGGCGTCCCAAGGGGAGTCCCCAATGAGTTCAAAGCAAGGGATCAGGTAGCAGCGGGATTTGAGTCAATTATTCCCACTATCACTATTAACAAAAACGTGGATTGGATTAATTACATCTATTATAATCAGCAGAGATTTGTAAACTACTCCAGAGATGCTCTGAAAGGGATTGTGGAACAGTTGGGGTCCACGAGTATCATGGCATTCCAGAACAGAATGGCATTGGACATGCTCCTGGCAGAGAAAGGTGGAGTATGTAAGATGATAGGAGTACCTGTTGTACTCTTATTCCAGATAACCTGGGACCAGATGGACAGGTGATGAATGCCCTGAAGGGACTCACATCTTTATCTGAAGAGTTGAAAAGAAACTCAGGCATCACTGATCCATGGGATGCCTGGTTTGACTGGCTGAAAGGACTGGAGAAAATCTCTTGCTCAGTTAGGAGTTGTCATCCTGATAATCTTAATAATGCTTGCTCTAACTGTTTGTGTGTAATCCCTTGTGCCAGGAAACTGTTGACAAAAGCAGTGGAGAAATTCCATCCCTGAGATGATCATGACTGAACCATGTGATGACATCGGGAAGGAGATTCGTGTGCCCTTGGATGACATCAGCCCTCCCTTGACTACGGTTCTGTGAGACGGGAGTGAAGATTCCTTGGGGCCCTGTGTTTTAATGGTCAATAAGCCTGACAACTAAACCTTAAAGACAATATGTCTAGCTTTAGCACATGTTCACATAATCCGCATTTAGCTTTAACACATATTTACACATTCTTTGCTTTAAAAATTAGCTTAATGTGAGTGGTCCTGTGAGCCCGGGAGGATTCCTGAACCAGAGCGGATGAAGAAGAAGACCACCAGATGGATGTCAGCGAAGAAGTCCCCCACGCAGTTCCAGTGAAGCCTATGTTTAAGGTCAGAGTTAGAATCTGACTTCCCTTTGTGTAAGTCCATTAAGAGGGAGTCTATCCATCAGGGATAGACTGTCTCCTAAGTGGTGAAGAGGACGCAGGACACAATGGGACAGATTGTTAGGTCCATCTAGATCAGGGACAGACAACACCGTGCTTGAAATGGCTTCAAAGGGGGGACTGTTATGGATATGAAGACTGAAGATGTGAAGCCATTACAAGATGGCGCTGGCTCCGGGACCACTCCTGCTCTTATCTGTAGTTTACATTCTTTAGTAGAACTAGATGCGCAGAAGTGAAACTTTATTTTGCATTACTAACCAATTATATATTCTCTAACCCTCAGGAGAGATTGTCCCCCTCCCTGGGGTATATAACCTTTGTAACCCCCCTTAATAAACAAGAACCTCTTTGACCCTACAAGGTGTCAGTGTTGTTTCTTCCATGCATGTAAAATCCTAGGATTACTTTAATTTGGAGCAGAGAAACAAACTTTGTGGCTCCCTTTGTGAGCCATCCTTATCACTACAGTCCAGTGAACAATTGTGAGGTGTGCGATACACTAGCCGCAGTCTAGAGAATATGTTTTTTTCATTCAATTACATAAACTACAGTCCAGTGAACAATTGTGAGGTGTGCGATACACTAGCCGCAGTCTAGAGAATACGTTTTTATTCTCAGTTATATAAACTACAGTCCAGTGAACAATTGTGAGGTGTGCTGTAAAGTCTATAAAATACGTATTTTCTCGCAGTTATATGTATTACAGTCCAGTGAAAAATGGAGTGCTTTGCGGTAAAATAGCCGCCATATAAAGACTATGTTTTTTTCACAGTTATATAAACTACAGTTCAGTGAACAATTGTGAGGTGTGCTGTACAGCAGCGTCAGTCTATAAAATACGTATTTTCTCGCAGTTATATGTATTACAGTCCAGTGAAAAATGGAGTGCTTTGCGGTAAAATAGCCACCATATAAAGACTATGTTTTTTTCTCAGTTATATAAACTACAGTCCAGTGAACAATTGTGAGGTGTGCTGTACAGCAGCGTCAGTCTATAAAATACGTATTTTCTCGCAGTTATATGTATTACAGCCCAGTGAAAAATGGAGTGCTTTGCGGTAAAATAGCCGCCATATACAGACTATGTTTTTTTCTCAGTTATATAAACTACAGTCCAGTGAACAATTGTGAGGTGTGTGATACACTAGCCGCAGTCTAGAGAATAATTTTTTTCACTCAATTATATAAACTACAGTCCAGTGAACAATTGTGAGGTGTGCGGTCCACTAGCCGCAGGCTATAGAATACGTTTTTATTCTCAGTTATATAAACTACAGTTCAGTGAACAATTGTGAGGTGTGCTGTACAGCAGCGTCAGTCTATAAAATACGTATTTTCTCGCAGTTATATGTATTACAGTCCAGTGAAAAATGGAGTGCTTTGCGGTAAAATAGCCGCCATATAAAGACTGTTTTTTTCTCAGTTATATGTACTACAGTCCATTGAAAAATGTAGTGGTTTGCGGTAAAATAGCCGCAGTCTAAAAATTCCTTTTTTTCTCTCAGTTATATATACTACAGTGCAGTGAACAATTCTGTCGTGTGCGGTGTAGTAGCCGCACTCTAGAGTTGACACCAACAAGTGACCAAGTTAGTTGAGGTAGCAGGTGAAGCACATAAAATTTTACACTGACACAGCATGGCGGTGACAACAGAGTGACCAAGTTACACTCAGGTAGTAGGTGAAGCACATAAAATTTTACACTGACACAGCATGGCGGTGACACCACCAATGCCTTGGTCAGACTGAGATTGTAGTCAAATGGCTGTAGGTGAGCCTCCCAAAAATTTGTTTTGGAGTGTCTGAAGTTGACCCTCCTAAAAAATTGTTTTGGAGTGTCTGTAGTTGACCCTCCTGTAAAATTGTTTTTGGAGTGTCTGTAGTTGACCCTTCTTTAAAATTGTTTTTGGTGTCTGTAGTTGACTTTGAGTGTCTTGTAGTTGACTGCTACTAAAAAATTTATTGGAGAGAGGGCCTGTAGGTGGCCCTCCGTAAACATTGTTTGTATAGAGCGCCAGTTGGCCCTCAGAAACATTGCCTGTTGGCTCAGCATTTGTGTAAGAAGAGAAGGAGGAGGAGGAGGAAAGGAGAGGATACATAAAGAATCTTCATGTTGAGCTGCTTTCCCCCGCTGGAGATTTGCATTCCGGTGAAATCCAGGCTTTATTCATTTCAATAATAGTCAGCCTGTCAGTTGACAGGCGTGTACGCTTATCAGTGATGATGCCACCAGCTGCACTGAAGACCCGCTCTGACAACACGCTAGCAGCAGGGCAGGCCAGCACCTCCATGGTGTACAGCGCCAGTTCGGGCAATGTGTCCAGCTGTGCAACCCAGTAGTTGTATGGAGCAGAGTGATCACGCAGGATGTTGGTATGGTCACCTAGGTACTCCCTCACCATCTTTCTGAACAGCTCCCCCCTACTGGGGGACAGGTGACAGTCTTGCTGGGGTGCCATAAAACTTGCAAAGTCCTTGGAGAGTGTTCCCCTTCCAGTGCTTGACAAGCTGCCTGCTCCCCTCCTCTCCCCCACGAGTTGGCCAACAGAACTACGTCCTCTGCCGCTAGTGGTGTCAGATGGGAAGGATAGTTTCAGCTTGTGCACTAGGGACTGTTGATATTGATTCACTCTCATACTCCTTTTCTCTACAGGAATGAGAGTGGAAAAGTTCTGCTTGTACCTGGGGTCCAGTAGGGTGAACACTCAGTAATCAGTGTTGTCAAAAATGCTTCTAACGCGAGGGTCACGGGAAAGGCAACCTAACATGAAGTCAGCCATGTGTGCCAGAGTCCTAACACGCAATAATCTCATCAATAGGCTGACTCTCCATTTCCTCCTCCTCGTCCAACTCCTCCTCTTCAGCCCATACACGCTCAACAGATAAGAAGGAATGAGCATAGGTACCCTCTTCAGTCTCGCCAACAGTCTCCTTCTCTTCCTCCTCTTCCTCCTCTTCCTCCTCATCCTCCTCCAATATGCGCTGAGAAACAGACCTGAGGGTGGTCTGGTTATCAAGCAATGTATCTTCTTCCCCCATCTCCTGTGACAAGAGCAAAGCCTCTGACTTCATGCTGAGCAGTGACTTTTTCAGCAGACAAAGCAGCGGGATGGTGACGCTGATAATGGCGACATCGCCGCTGACCATCTGTGTTGACTCCTCAAAGTTGCTTAACACCTGACAGATATCAAACATCCACGTCCACTCCTCATTGTACACTTGAAGAAGCTGACTAACCTGACTACCAGTTCTTGTGGAAGTTGTCATCTGGCCAGTGAAAGATCGATCTGCGCCGTGATGCCCTGTAACAGCTCTTGGGCGGTTTGCCTTTTGTCACCTAAGCTCAGCAGTTTCAGCACCGCCTGTTGGCGCTTACCCACGGCAGTGCTGCTGCGCCTAGAGCTACCGACTGAAGTCGCCGTGCTCACAGATTGTATTTGAGAGTAGGAGGAGGAGGGGTTGGAGGAAGAGGCATAATAAGTCTGAGAAACCATGACCGAGGTAGGCCCCGCAATCCTTGGTGTGGGCATTACATGAGCGGCCCCAGGGTCAGACTCGATCCCAGCCTCCACCAAGTTAACCCAATGTGCCGTCAGGGAGATATAGTGTCCCTGCCCGCCAACACTTGTCCACGTATCCGTGGTTAGGTGGACCTTCTCAGTAACCGAGTTGGTCAGGGCACGGATGATGTTCTCTGACACGTGCTGGTGTAGGGCTGGGATGGCACATCGTGAAAAATAGTGGGACAGCCACCGCCATCAGGTTGCGGAAAGCCTCAGTCTCTACCAGTCTATATCGCAGCATCTCCAGGCTCAGCAGTTTTAAAATTTGGACGTTTAGGGCTTGTGCATGTGGGTGGGTGGAATTTTATTTGCGTTTGCGCTTGCGCTCCAATGTCTGATGCAAAGACAGCTGAAGGCTGCACTGGGACACATTGGTGTAGGGTGTGGAGGATTGTGGAGGTGAAGGGGTGGTTGTACATCTAGACCTCGGCACGGGAGCTTCACTACGTGAAACAGTTGCTGATCTACTTGCTCTGGCCCTGCTTCTCCCTCTAGTCACCCCACTGCCTCTTCCAACCTGTTCTGGTGCTGCACTCGCCTCCCCCTCAGAAGCACTGTCTTGACTAGGCTTACCAACCCAGCTCGGGTCAGTCACCTAATCATCCACCTGCTCTTCCTCCGATTCCTCACTCTGCTCCCCCCTCGGACTTACTGCCCTGACAACAACGTCAATGTCTGACAACCATGTCTCATCATCATCCGACACCTCTTGACACACTACTTGCACTAAGTCCACACTCTCATCACCCACAGACTGCGAAAGTTCTAAATTTTGGGCATCAGGACAGAACAACTGCTCAGGTTGCTGTTGAGCAGTGGTTTGTGTCTTTGGGTAGGGTCCTGAAAAGACTTCCTGTGAGTATGCCGGATCTGAATCCATATTTTCCATGGGAGGGGTGTTGAGGGGTTAATAGTGAGCAAGTCTGTCTATCTGTATGTATCTTTCTCTTTTTTCACATGCTGGCCAGCAAACCTTTGTCTCTGCCCACTATCATTTCCACAGACAAACTAGCTCAGTATTCCCCACCACCAAACACACAGCATTACCAGCTACTTACCTGCCGGAGACTAAACCTGAGGAGAGGGTGTGCTGGGTTTATATAGGGTGCTGCTAATTATTGCCAGGTGAGGCAAAGCTGCAGCCAAACCTAGTGGGTTTATGTTCTTATGTTATGTTTGGTATAATTTGGTAAAATTGTAAGCTCCTTTTTTATTTTAAAAGGAGACAGCTAGAATGCTTTGTGTTTTATGTAGCTTAATGTATGATTTATGTGCAATATTTCTGTTTTAAACCAAATGCATGTTCCTTTAAGACTGATGGATTCTGGGAACTGGTGAATTGTATATAAGTGCACTTGTATGTAGGTGGAGGGATCTTCAGTTCAGACTGGATGAGCTAAGAGCTGGGGTGCTACTTGATCCTAAGGTAGCTGCAACTTAACTCCTTATTCTCCTGAACTTTGTTTTTGTTAATTTGTTTTGTTTTTGCTCAAAAATAAACCTGAGCTTATTTTGCCAAGACCTGAGTGAGGACTGTTTCTAACGGCAACGACTTCGACACCCCAACAAGGGGCAGGCTGGGGGGAAGGAGGTTGAGCTGGAGGAGCCAGAGGTCTACTCCCTTGGCTAAAGTGGGTGGACTGTGTGGAAGACTGGGTGGTGGATAAATTACTTGGACACATTATCCGCTATCCATGTCATCACCTGTTCGCACTGTTATGGTTTCAATAGTGGTGTACCACATGACCTTGTAAGTTGCGAGATGAAGCTAGGGAGCGAAACTCTGCGGCGTTCCACTGCTCCCTCATCAGTAGGTACTGTGTCACCCTGCCCAGGACCACGGCCTCTGCCCCCCTACATCACTTGGACGCCCACGTCCTCGACCATTAGCCCTTGGGTTAAACATTTTGTGTAATCACTAAACTGTCGAATTAATATCTGAGGCCACAAACGTATTCTCTAGACTGCGGATAGTGTACCACACACCACAGAATTTTTCACTGCACTGTATTAAATGTATCTAACAGAAAAAATGTATTCTCTAGACTGCCGCTAGTATAACGCACACCACACAATTTTTAACTGCACTGTAGGATATATGAATGAGAGAAAAAAATGTATATTTTCTAGACTCCGGCTAGTGTGCAGCACACGACAGAATTTTGCACTGCACTGTATAATGTATAACCGAGACGAGAAACGTATATTTTCTACACTCCGGCTAGTGTGCAGCACACGAGAATTTTTCACTGCACTGTATGATATATAACTGAGAGAAAAAACGTAGTCTTTAGACGGCGGCTATTGTACCGCAAATCACTCAATTTTTAACTGCACTGTATGATATATAACTGAGAGACAAAAAACGTATATTTTCTACACTCCGGCTATTGTGCAGCACACGACAGAATATTTCACTGCGCTGTAGGATATCTAATTGAGAGAAAAAACGTATACCCTAGACTGACGCTACTGTACAGCACACAACATAATTGTTCACTGGACTGTAGTATATATAACTGAGAGAAAAAACGTATTCTGAAGACTGCACAACAGATCCCAGCAAGCCAAGGTACAGCAGCAGCAAAAATGAGTACTGAGAGGACTTTGGGCAATTTCTTTTGGGTCTGTGTGGACCACGTGCTGTCCCTTCTGCCACCAGTCGCTGTGCACAGCGTGCAGCCGAGATGGCTGTAGCTGCACTACAAGTCCCAGCCAGCAGCCGAGAGGAGGCAAAACAAAAAAAGGTCGTTGTAGCCCTTAGAAGGACCATTGGGTTCTTTGTGGGTGATTCCTGCCTAGCCAAAATCTAAATTCAGGCCCTAACAGTGTGTAGCCAAGATGGCGTTCGCTGCACTACAAGTCCCAGCCAGCAGCCAGGAGGAGGCCAAAAAAAAAGGTCGTTGTAGCCCTTAGAAGGAGCGTTGGGTTCTTTGTGGGTGATTCCTGCCTAACCAACATCTAAATTCAGGCCCTAACACTCTCCCTGACAGACTGCAGCTCTATCCCTAATCTCATGCAGCAGCCAGGAGGAGACCAAAAAAAGAAGGTGCTTGTAGCCCTTAGAAGGGCTATTGGGTTCTTTGTGGTTGATTCCTGCCTAACCAACATCTAAATTCAGGCCCTAACACTCTCCCTGACAGACAGCAGCTCTATCCCTAATGTCATGCAGGCGGCGTCTGACGTTCACCGCCATTCCGTGTCATGGTAAAATTTTAAGTGCTTCACCTGCTACCTCAGTCTCACTTGGTCACTCTGGGTTCACCGCCATGCTGTGTCAGGGAAAATTTTTGGGTGGTTCACCTGCTACCTCAATCTAACTTGGTCACCAAGCTGTCACCACGCTGTGTCAGGCTTATGCCTTAGTCGTCGGGCGGGGGATAGAACAGCAGTGCCAGCATGGGCAGTGGTGTCACCCGCAGGCGGTGATGGACCTTCGTTGCACCTAGTTGGGTGCTTTACTAACATGTGATGGGCATGTGCCTTGCCCATCTTGGTCTGGGCCAGCACAATTGTCTTGAGGGTCACCACCAGGCTGTTGCCCAGAATTTGGCATAATGGTACGATTAGGCAGCCTCAGAGGCATCCATGCATGCTGCCCCTGCTGTTTCCTGTCCATTTCCGTGGTGTTTCCATCATTTTCTGAGGTTTCCAGGTTTTCACCCAGCCTTCCCTAGGCAGAGCCTTGGTCCCCTGCAAAAAATGCTCGAGTCTCCCATTGACTTCAATGGGGTTCGTTACAAGTCAATTTTACCACATAGGGAATTGTGTAAAAAGAAAACATAAAAAACTGTCAGAACTGTGTTTTTTCCCAATTCCAACCCATTTGGAATTTCTTTCCTACTTCCCACTACATTGTATGCAACCGGAAATGGTGTCATTAGAAAGTACAACTTGTCCCACTATAAGTAAGCCATCATAAGGTTATGTGAATGGAAAAATAAAAAAGTTAGGATTATGGGAAGGCGGGAGTGAAAAACGAAAACGCAAAAATCGAAAATCGCAAGGTCCTCTAAGGATTAAAAGAAATGTATGATTTAGAATATAACAATTTTGAGTGTTTCCCAAGAAATGTAATTAAGTTTGTGGTAATAAAACAGGGATGTGTAAAAAATATAAATACATATATGCAAGCATACCCATACAAACATAAGAGAATTCTAAGGTGTTGCTTGATAATTATATTTCAGAGTAATGTGATCTGTAAATGACTTTGTACTTCCCATATCAAATGCCTGCATTCATAATTTATTACAACATGGTTTATTGATGCTCATTACAAGCTGTTAATGAGGTATCATCTTCTCATACAATAATGGCATTATGTGTAAGCCTCCACCTTTCCTACCATGAGAATTTGGTTTCCAGCTTGGTTCCTTGTCTCAAGAGCACTACTGTTGGGAAATGACAAACTTTACTTTAGTCACCTTCATCTTAAAAAGAAAAGAAGAACATGCAAAAGCATTTCTTGGATTATTTTACAGGGTATTTAGATTATTTTACAGTATTTACAGAATACTTTTTTACAAAATACACAATACATATTGGTAGCAGTGCAGGTAAGCGCTGTGAAAGATACTGCCCCTCCTGGACCCTAGGCCTACATTAATTCATTAATCACACTTAAATATGTACATGATAATACTAATAAATACTATAAATACACTACTATAAATAAATACAACAGGTGTGAATATATCACTCACTGCTGTACGTGCTACGCCTTCTATAAAGTTATGTTATGATCTAAATCACCAAATACATAACATCCATGTGTATTAGCATCAATTTTATTAGCACCAATAAGGGAAATAAAGATCTAATCAAACAGGGATACAGATGTACTCCATCTAAGCTTGCACACTAAGGCCTCTTTCACACGAACGATATGGATGAGGTCTGGATACGTTCAGGGTACCTTTTAAACTGAAGGTTTAAAAACAACATCTCTTAGCAACCATCACTAAAAAAACGCACTGCATCCGCACTTGCTTCAGGATGCAATGCGTTTTTCACTGAAGCCCCATTCGCTTCTATGGGGCCAAGGCTGTATGAAAAACTCAGAATTTAGAACATGCTGCATTTTTCACACAATGCAGAAATGATGAGTGAAAAAAAAACGCTCTACAGACCCATTGAAATGACCCACTGAATGGGTCAGGATTCAGTGCGGGTGCTATGCGTTCACATCACACATTGCACCCGCGCAGAAAACGCGCTGGTGTGAAAGGGGCCTAACTCTCATAAAAACAATTGATAAAGAGAGGAAAAAACACAAAGGGAGCACAGAGTGAGTAGATATACTGACCAGGAGCCAGAGAGGGCACCAAACCCCAACGTACATTTCGCCTCGCTTTCAAAAGGAATATGTCATACTGATATTATGAACTAAAGAATGTAATTATATTACATGTGTGGTCTTGTTAGTTTGGTTGTGAAAGGCCTGAGTCTGCAGGAGGCTACTAGGCTTTCAACAGTTACATTCCAATGTAGGCCTGCAGATGGCAGTACTATACTGATATATACTGATTTTTCTATTTAGCAATGTCTTAAATTGCCAAAAAGAAATGGCAATGTTTCTGTTGCTTGTTGGGAGTCATAGTATGCTGTAGGTTTACTCCTAATTGTTAATACCAGGACAGCTTTAGTACTGTCAAAATGACAGAAACACTGCAATGTCGAAATTATGTTTTTTTTTTGTTTTTGTTTTTTTAATTTAGAAGAACAGTCCAAAAATTATCCCCTTTTGGGAACTGAGGCATTCCAGTGTTTATATATAGTACTCACAGTAGCGTCAAGAGAAGCCTTGACTTATTGTTTTTGACAAGTAGTTAAAAAATTATGCCTTTTTGGGCAGCATCAACATATTTGCCATTATTTTAATATATTTTGTCCTGAAGTGAAGAAGGAATGGCTTTTTACAAAAGTGTCATTCATTTTTTGGGAGCCATTTTAGGCTTGTTACACTGTGCAGGGTTGGAATCCAAGTAGCAGCAGCACAGTATGGAACATGATGACCAAGGCAGGAGATGTGCTGTGAGGAGGCAGTGGCAGTAATAGAGGTATTTGTGACAACATCTTTGCAGTACACATTTTGCAGACTGAAGAATAAACTGCCTGACAGTGTTCAATAGAACTTTGAAGATGGATTTTCCTTAGCAATGCTAAAGAGGTTGCTAAGGGAACACTTTACAGGTAGTGTATGTTAAAACACTTAAAGGGTTGTCTCACTTTAGCAAATTGCAATTGTCATGTAGACAAAGTTAATTCAAGGCACTTACTAATGTATTGTGATTGTCCATATTGCCTCCTTTTCAGTGCATTATACACTGCTTGTGGATGTGCTTACACAGTATAGGAAGAAATGCTCGCCTATGCGCACCCCCACAGTCCTAGCCACCAGAGAAGCCTGTGCCTTTTCCTATAGTGTGCAGGCATTGTAGGATTGTGTGGTGGACATAATCCTTGGAAACAAGTAGTGTAATGTGATGGCAAAATGGATCACATTATTACACGATAAATGCCATGTGCTCAAGTGAGACAAACCTTTAACATAACTGTCCCTCCTTCACATTACAAAAGTGAAACAACAGTTACAATTTAAAATAATTTTTTCTATATTTCCAAAGAAAATGTCCATCCTTAACAGTTTTTTTTTCTTAACCAGCTCAGATAAAGTAGCTGTCCACACTTTTAGTGACAATTGTTGTAAAATGCTTCTGATGACACACAAGTTTGTCTGAATGAGCAGGTAAGCTTATATTACTTATTAATAGATAAGGCTTTTCACATGCTGCACGTTTGTGTACGATGAGCACAGATGGTGTTGATTTCTTTACAGCTTCATTTTTGATCCATAGGGCATTTTCAGCCTAGACCACACATAGCATGCTCGCACACTTAGCACAGGACACAAGGAAGGGTCATGATGATTTTACAACTTGCCTATTGCATGTGGTTAATAGTGACATCTGCGTTTTCCAATCAATATATTTCCTCATGATAGATGATCTTATCTCTTTAGGCCTAGCATAATGCATAATTTCTATTGACAGGAGTGGGAGAGGAAAATAGAAGGCATGTTGA
The DNA here is from genome assembly GCA_900303285.1 of Rhinella marina. NCBI lineage: Eukaryota > Metazoa > Chordata > Amphibia > Anura > Bufonidae > Rhinella > Rhinella marina. The sequence continues at coordinate 24,334 of ONZH01021884.1, read as the reverse complement.
AAGTCATTTACTGTTGATTCCCCAACTGCAACTGCTGGAAGTTTATTCTAAGTATCTACTGCCGTTTCATTTAAATAATATTTTATGACATTGGTTTTGATCTTGTGTCCCCTTCTTCTCGCAACTACAGGCACATCTCAATAAATTAGAATAACATCAAAAGCTTAAAGGTGTTATGTGTAATGAATCTATATAATATCTGAGTTTTACTTTTTGAATTGAATTACTGAAATAAATTAAAAGGGGTTTTCTGGGATTTTGACTTTTGATGACTTATCCTCATGATAGTAAAAAGTAAGTAAAGAGCAACACCTCAATACTTTATTGACCACTATTCAAGGAATGCAGCAGCTTGACCCAGATCGCTGATCCAATTGATCCTTAGGAATAGTATCTCAAATATCATGGGAAGCAGCATCACCTTGTAACATTCTTCTTTTATTCAAGATGGGTCCATGAATAATGTGCAAAAACAGCCACAGAAAAAGTGAATGTGCAACATTTCGGCTACCTGGTAGCCTTTCTCAAGCATAATATAGGAACATCAATACAAAACTTAAATAACGTGCCAAATCCCTCCCTTCATTACTTTGAACCTATCAGGTCCCTAGGATTATGTGCACCATCTGTTTATGCATAATTCACCAATCACATAATAACCCCACAGGTGCAACTCCCATTCCCGCGGCATAATCACCTCCTCCCCTGGCCATGTCATACAGACTGTCGACGGAGATCCGGTCACGTGACCGATACATCAGCTCCGCCATGTGACTTCTCATGTGACCTATCTTCCCGATTTTACTCGGCTAGTGTCTCAGTTGTCAAGGAGACTGTGATCGCTATACAGACACATTACTAGTCGGGTCACCGTCACTGACACGTTCAGAAACATCAGGTAGTAATCGACTACTCAATCATTATGGCTTAAATGCCTATATCCATCCTGTGGCATAATCATATGTCCGCCATCACTTATGCAGAAAATTAATACACATTATATCAATAGCGTCTCCAACATCATAGAGATACAGCACCTGGATAAATCCCGTAATAAATGGTCACATAAATCTATCAGTACTTAGTCACATAATATATTATATCCCGGCTTAACCATCGTGGAAATCTGTTATTATTCTTATCCGCCTTATGGAGTGAATTTCAGTGCACGATGGAGTTCAATCCCGCTACGTTCTCCACCTAGTGAACATACATAAAAATGTATTAAAAAATATATATAGAAACATTTTTTTAAAAACAAATCCTATACAAAATCTGTAGCTATATACTGGCCTCCTCAGTTCTCATGATAGGTCATAGTATCTGAACGGTGGGGATCCAACACCTATCCAGAGGATATGTCGTCTGTAGAGATGAGTGAATTTATGGAACATTTGATTCTACTGCTTCGATGAATTGTACAAAAAAAATTTGATCTGTGATTAATTACTTTGTCATGAAGCACAATTCTTTGTATGTAGCGGGCGCAATGATGGGGAATGGCGATTGTGCTGGTTGCGGCAATCGTTGCTGATTGCAGCATCTGAGGCTACCATTTAGACCTTTCAGGGGTTAATCACAGTAAAAAAAAAAAAAAAACAACCCATCCATTTGCTTGCATACACGTAGGCCATTGCGGCCATCATTATTGAAGACACTGCACAAAATCATGTGCGGTGATGCATCACTCTGGCCAGATGCGGTGAGAGATTTTGTGTGGTATCTTCCTCTTTGCAATCACAGAAAAAAAGTGGTGGCAGAAAAATGGCAGAAAATTGCTCAAACCCCATATGCTGGTGCGCATATCAAACCGGGGGAGCAATTCCTGCACATGTGATCCGTTGCCAACAGCAATTCCCAGCAAAAATGCATACAATGGGGGATGCCTGCAGCGGACCACATGTACCACAAAACCATCCTACATAAGGTAACAAATTGTGCGGATGTGGTGAACAATATAATCAAACAATCACTAACAAAGGTGCACTGGGGCGGTAATGCAATTTATATAATATAATGTATTTATATCTCTTTGCACACAAATGGATGAAGTGAGTATGTAATTTTTTTTGTTTTTACCGCCATTTCAGGGAAAATTGATTCATTACCACAAAGCGCAAGGAAATTTGGCTTTACTCAGATGCATCTATCTATTCTAATTAATGAGGTTCCCTTTATGTACCAGTAGGAAAATAACATGCTTCTACTGATGTTTACATGCATATATCCCTTGAGATGCCTGATGCTGTCCTTTGGCTGTATTTAAACAAGCTAAGGTAGGCAGCTGGCTAGAACAGAAAAAAGATAAGTAAAATTGTGAATAAGAGAATAGGATGTGCATCCTTGCAGTACTGATTCATATATTTCACAGAGCTTTAATCTGATTGATGGAATTTTTTTTTTATCTTGGTTTCTAAAGGCCTCAAGCCAGCCTTGATCATCCACACTGAACATATGTCCACGTTTTCCCTTGGGCAGTGTTCCTAATGTGTGCATCCATGTGTCTGTATTTGTTTAGAGTGTGCTCCCACTGATCTAATTGGACCTTTCCCATGACCCTCTGCTTCCTTAAGTTTGCCACTTGCTGCTAACAAATGAGGGAGGCTTTAACCAAAAGTGCCTAAATGCAAATGAATGGAGATATCTGTTCAGGCTGATGTGTATGATAAATGCAATTTTGCTGAGAACCTCTTTCTAAGGCAGTTATAAAGGGTTCCAAACATGTCCCATCTGTTAGAATCCTGCACTGATTTTTGTTTGCATCAAATTCATTATGGCTTGTCTTCCTTTGTTAATAAACTGTAATTCAGAGAGAGAAAATCTGTGAGAAACACCAATTTTATTTTCCAAGTATTAATAGAGAATTAATGCAATAGGTATTTATAAATATTTACTCTATGCTATTAATTCGATTTTTAATAGTTTATTTTGAAACTCATTTCAAAATAACAAGGTGATGAATTAGTAGTTCCAATGAACTGAACACAGAAAATTAAGAACTAAAGTGTTTTTAGTAACACTACTTAAATATTCATGAAATCTCCATTATCTCAATATTTTGTTTTTTTTTTATCAACAAAGCATTTTACTAAATATAAGGTAAATTTGTCAGCCTAATGAATATTGCAGGAGTACTGCTTCAGATTAAAAAAAAAAACTTTACAAATTAGGGGTTTATTATTTAAATCTTTATAATACAGTTTTAGTTTAATCCTATCATTTATTACTTGTTAGTATTATTATTATTATTATTATAAATAAAAATATTAGTAACATAATCTGTAGAGAGAGGAGCACAGTAGTCTGGCAGCTTTACACAATAGAGTATACACTGTAATAGATTAATCAGCTATTAGAATATGGAATTTACAGACCATGTAAATGACTTAAGGCAGCCAGCAGATGTCCCCAACAGAACAAGATATGTGGCTTGTTCACTCTGGACTTTTGTGCATCCACCTAACGTAGGAAAAAGAAGTCTGAAGAGTGCTTACACATTCTACAAAAGACCGACCTTCGGCCACATTACAGATACACTAAACCTCTAAACAAATAAAAAAAATAATATGCATGCATGAAATTGTCTCTCTTAGATATGCATGCAAGACTGTCAGCAAGCTGCCAAAGCAAGCAGTTTTATTAAAATCTTACAGGCAGATGGGAGCCTTTTTTTTCAATATCTCCACCATCTTCAGCTGGAGACCTACTGTGAGCATTGGTATGAGTTTGCAAAACCAGAAGTTCAGTAAATGAGCCAGGAATTAGTCCTGATTGACTATAATGAAGTCCATAGCCTTTATAGTGCTGAAGAATCTGCAGGAGAGGACCAGAGAAATTCCAAGTCACCAATTACAACAAAGATAGGTGAGTATTATATATTTGTTGTTTTGAATTTGATTTGTGGTTAAATCTTTTAGAATTTTAGTGATTATGTATATATATATATATATATATATATATATACAGTACAGACCAAAAGTTTGGCCACACCTTCTCATTCAAAGAGTTTTCTGTATTTTCATGACTATGAATATAAAAATATGTGTTATATTCTAGGTTCTTCAATGTAGCCACCTTTTGCTTTGATTACTGCTTTGCACACTCTTGGCATTCTCTTGGTGAGCTTCAAGAGGTAGTCACCTGAAATGGTTTTCACTTCACAGGTGTGCCCTGTCAGGTTTAATATGTGGGATTTCTTGCCTTATAAATGGAGTTGGGACCATGAGTTGTGTTGGGCAGAAGTCAGGTGAATACACAACTGAATAGACTGTTAGAATTTGTATTATGGCAAGAAAAAAAGCAGTGAAGAAAAACGAGTGGTCATCATTACTTTAAGAAATGAAGGTCAGTCAGTCCGAAAAATTGGGAAAACTTTGAAAGTGTCCCCAAGTGCTGTCGCAAAAACCATCAAGCGCTACAAAGAAACTGGCTCACATGAGGACCGCCCCAGGAAAGGAAGACCAAGAGTCACCTCTGCTGCGGAGGATAAGTTCATCCGAGTCACCAGCCTCAGAAATCGCAGGTTAACAGCAGCTCAGATTAGAGACCAGGTCAATGCCACACAGAGTTCTAGCAGCAGACACATCTCTACAGCAACTGTTAAGAGGAGACTGTGTGCAGCAGGCCTTCATGGTAAAATAGCTGCTAGGAAACCACTGCTAAGAACAGGCAACAAGCAGAAGAGACTTGTTTGGGCTAAAGAACACAAGGAATGGACATTAGACCAGTGGAAATCTGTGCTTTGGTCTGATGAGTCCAAATTTGAGATCTTTGGTTCCAACCACCGCGTCTTTGTGCGACGCAGAAAAGGTGAACAGATGGACTCTACATGCCTGGTTCCCACCGTGAAGCATGGAGGAGGAGGTGTGATGGTGTGGGGGTGCTTTGCTGGTGACACTGTTGGGGATTTATTCAAAATTGAAGGCATACTGAACCAGCATGGCTACCACAGCATCTTGCAGCGACATGCTATTCCATCCGGCTTATGTTTAGTTGGACCATCATTTATTTATCAACAGGACAATGACCCCAAACACACCTCCAGGCTGTGTAAGGGCTATTTGACCAAGAAGGAGAGTGATGGGGTGCTACGCCAGATGACCTGGCCTCCACAATCACCAGACCTGAACCCAATCGAATGGTTTGGGGTGAGCTGGACCGCAGAGTGAAGGCAAAAGGGCCAACAAGTGCTAAGCATCTCTGGGAACTCCTTCAAGACTGTTGGAATACCATTTCAGGTGACTACCTCTTGAAGCTCATCAAGAGAATGCCAAGAGTGTGCAAAGCAATAATCAAAGCAAAAGGTGGCTACTTTGAAGAACCTAGAATATAAGACATATTTTCAGTTGTTTCACACTTTTTTGTTAAGTATATAATTCCACATGTGTTAATTCATAGTTTTGATGCCTTCAGTGTGAATCTACAATTTTCATAGTCATGAAAATACAGAAAACTCTTTGAATGAGAAGGTGTGTCCAATCTTTTGGTCTGTACTGTATATATATATACAGTATATATGTATATATATATATATGTATATATATATATATATATATATATATATATATATATATATATATATATATATATATATATAATGATATGGATAAGTAAATATAACTAGTTATGAACAGGTTTCCACAATTTTGGCAGCTAGAAGGAGGATTTATATAGGCACATTGAGTACTTGGTAGTCCATATTATGCCTCATTCAAAGGTCAGTGATTTCCATCAGTGATTGTGAGCCAAAGCCAGGATTGGAGCCTCCCCAGACATCCCCGCACCTGGTTTCAGCTCACAATCACTAACCGAACACTGAGGCTTTGTTCACATTTCCGTGTCAGTGTCATGTCCGTGAAAAAAAGCGTACGTGTTTCATCCGTGAAGCTGACCGTGAAAGATCTGTGGTTGGTCCGTGTGTCCGTTCTTACCATCCGTGTGTCATCTGTAATTCACTGACATTGCTCAGCTAAAAATTAATTTCCAAAGAATGTCCTATTAGTCTTCAGTGAAAAAGGGACACAACACGGACACAACATGGATATGTGGATTCATAGACAATAGGCGTGCTTGCTCCGCCTCACGGATCAAAGTAGTGCATGTCCCTGTGATACTGAAATGTGAACAAACCTATTTAAATCAATGGGTACGTGTGCTGTCCACAGAAAATGCGGACAGCACACATCAGTGAAAAATGGAAATGTGGACAAGGCCTGACTGTGTGAATAAGACCACGTCCACATTTCCATTTCTCACTTACGTGTGCTGTCCGCATTTTCCACGGACAGCACACATACCCATTGATTTAAATGTATTTGTTCACATTTCAGTATTTTTTTTTTACTGACTGTGGGTCAGTAAAAAAATCACAGAGACATGCACTACTTTGATCTGTGATGTGGACTAAGCACGCCCATTGAAGTCCATGGGTCCGTGAAAACCGCATCCATTGCTCCGGTGCCCCTGCCCCGCAAAAAGAATAGAACATGTTCTATTCTTGTCCGCAATTTGTATGATAGCCGCGGCATGTGCGGTCTGCACATCAGTGTTTTGCGGATCCGCAATATGTGGACCGCAAAACACAACAATCATGTGAAAGTAGCCTAAGAGAAGAAATCACTGATCGTCTAGACTTTTTATGATTTGCAATTTTGAGATCAGACAGGAGAGGAGCAAGAAAAATAAGATTATGTCACATTATGTATGTTGTTATTTTTATTCATTTGGATTCTGATTTTGTGATCCTTTAACTAAGGCATATTATTGTTAATCTTTTATAGATAAGTGATTGCTAATATAATTTGCATGAGCACAGTGGTCTTGTAGCTTTATACAACAGAGCATACAACCTAATAGAGTCATCGGATATTTGAATTTAGAATTTTCAGACCATGTATAGCACTTAAGCCAGCAGATGTCCTCAGAAGAACAGATGTGTTGGTTGTTCTCTCTGGTCTTTTGTGCATCTTCCTGTTTGGGAAAAAGAAAAGTGTGATAAGTGTTTATTAGTGATGAGCAAATCGAAGCGGCAATATTCGTGATTCGCACGAATATTGCCCGCTTCGGCTCGGCATCCCGAGGCAGCGCGGACTCGTGATTATTCATGCATCACTGCAAGTTTGAAATGCCCGTTTTTTTCAGCCAATCAGCATCAAAGGGAAGCCTGTGGGAACGCCTGCTGTGATGTAACAGCCCCTATACCTCCCCAGCAGTGATTGGCTGGCAGAGACATGTGACCTAAATTTACATAAGGTAGGGACCTGCAGCATCAGCCTCATTGTGCTTTGGGAAGGAGAAGAGACAGACAGTGTTGGCTAGTGTAGTGTGTGCAGCAAGCAGTTAGTTAGGAGTTAGGTTAGGAAGCCCCAACAGTCTTTTTAAAGACTATACTCTGAAGAACAGTATACAGTATATACTGTAAGCCTGTATTCTGTGTAGGATAGGAAGCCCCAACAGTCTTTTTAAAGACTAATTGATTCTGTGAAGAAAACTATACAGTATATGCTGTAAGCCTGTATTCTGTGCAGGATAGGAAGCCCCAACAGTCTTTTAAAAACGAATTGATTCTGTGAGAAAAATTCAGTATATGCTGTAAGCCTGTATTCTGTGCAGAGCTGTGCCTGGTACACCTTGTCCAGCCACATAGCTCAAACTATACATCTGTAAACAGATATTCCTGTGCATGACTGTGCAGTGACTAGGGTATACATTTCATCAGCCTGCTATATACCTCACAGTCTATAGATACCGTATTGATCTGTAGATTCTAGTTTTATTTGCGCAAACTGCGTACATTTTTTTTGGATAGGTCTGAAAATAACTTTACCTGCATATCTATCTATATTGTCCGTGGAATTTTACTGCTCTGTTATACACGGTGCAGTGAGTTGGGAAAAAAATTTCATCAGCCTGCTATGTACCTCACAGTCTATAGATACCGTATTGATCTGTAGATTCCAGTTTTATTTGCGCAAACTGCGTACATCTTTTTTTGGATAGGTCTGAAAATAATTTTATCTGCATATCTATATTGTCTGTTGAATTTAACTGATCTGTAATACACGGTGCAGTGAGTTGGGAAAAAAATTTAATCAGCCTGCTATATACCTCACAGTCTATAGATACCGTATTGATCTGTAGATTCCAGTTTTATTTGCGCAAACTGCGTAAATTTTTTTTTGGGGATAGGTGTGAAAAATAATATTACCTGTGTATCTATATTGTCCGTTGAATTTCACTGATCTGTAATACACGGTGCAGTGAGTTGGGAAAAAAATTTAATCAGCCTACTATATACCTCACAGTCTATAGATACCGTATTGATCTGTAGATTCCAGTTTTATTTGCGCAAACTGCGTAAATGTTTTTTTTTGGGATAGGTGTGAAAAATAATATTACCTGCGTATCTATATTGTCCGTTGAATTTCACTGATCTGTAATACACGGTGCAGTGAGTTGGGAAAAAAATTTCATCAGCCTGCTATATACCTCACAGTCTATAGATACCGTATTGATCTGTAGATTCCAGTTTTATTTGCGCAAACTGCGTAAATTTTTTTTTTGGGATAAGTGTGAAAAATAATATTACCTGCGTATCTATATTGTCCGTTGAATTTCACTGATCTGTAATACACGGTGCAGTGAGTTGGGAAAAAAATTTCATCAGCCTGCTATGTACCTCACAGTCTATAGATACCGTATTGATCTGTAGATTCCAGTTTTATTTGCGCAAACTGCGTAAATTTGCGGAATTTTTTTTGGGATAGGTGTGAAAAATAATTTTACCTGCGTATCTATATTGTCCGTTGAATTTCACTGATCTGTAATACACGGTGCAGTGAGTTGGGAAAAAAAATTCATCAGCCTGCTATATACCTCACATTCTATAGATACGGTATTGATCTGTAGATTCCAGTTTTATTTGCGCAAACTGCGTAAATTATTTTTTTTGGGATAGGTGTGAAAAATAATTTTACCTGCGTATCTATATTGTCCGTTGAATTTCACTGATCTGTAATACACGGTGCAGTGAGTTGGGAAAAAATTTCATCAGCCTGCTATATACCTCACAGTCTATAGATACCATATTGATCTGTAGATTCCAGTTTTATTTGCGCAAACTGCGTAAATTTTTTTTTGGGATAGGTGTGAAAAATAATTTTACCTGCGTATCTATATTGTCCGTTGAATTTCACTGATCTGTAATACACGGTGCAGTGAGTTGGGAAAAAAAATTCATCAGCCTGCTATATACCTCACAGTCTATAGATACCGTATTGATCTGTAGATTCCAGTTTTATTTGCGCAAACTGCGTAAATTTTTTTTTTGGGATAGGTGTGAAAAATAATTTTACCTGCGTATCTATATTGTACGTGGAATTTCACTGATCTGTAATACACGGTGCAGTAAGTTGGGAAAAAAAATTCATCAGCCTGCTATATACCTTACAGTCTATAGATACCGTATTGATCTGTAGATTCTAGTATTATTTGCGCAAACTGCGTAAATTTCTTTTTGGGATAGGTGTGAAAAATAATATTACCTGCGTATCTATATTGTCCGTTGAATTTCACTGATCTGTAATACACGGTGCAGTGAGTTGGGAAAAAAATTTCATTAGCCTGCTATATACCTCACAGTCTATAAATACCGTATTGATCTGTAGATTCCAGTTTTATTTGCGCAAACTGTGTAAATGTTTTTTTTGGGATAGGTGTGAAAAATAATTTTACCTGCGTATCTATATTGTCCGTTGAATTTCACTGATCTGTAATACACGGTGCAGTGAGTTGGGAAAAAAATTCATCAGCCTGCTATATACCTCACAGTCTATAGATACCGTATTGATCTGTAGATTCCAGTTTTATTTGCGCAAACTGCGTAAATTATTTTTTTGGGATAGGTGTGAAAAATAATTTTACCTGCGTATCTATATTGTCCGTTGAATTTCACTGATCTGTAATACACGGTGCAGTGAGTTGGGAAAAAAATTTCATCAGCCTGCTATATACCTCACAGTCTATAGATACCATATTGATCTGTAGATTCCAGTTTTATTTGCGCAAACTGCGTAAATTTTTTTTTGGGGATAGGTGTGAAAAATAATTTTACCTGCGTATCTATATTGTCCGTGGAATTTCACTCATCTGTAATACACGGTGCAGTGAGTTGGGAAAAAAATTTCATCAGCCTGCTATATACCTCACAGTCTATAGATACCGTATTGATCTGTAGATTCTAGTTTTATTTGCGCAAACTGCGTACATTTTTTTTTGGGATAGGTGTGAAAAATAATATTACCTGCATATCTATATTGTCCGTTGAATTTCACTGATCTGTAATACACGGTGCAGTGAGTTGGGAAAAAAATTTCATCAGCCTGCTATATACCTCACAGTCTATAGATATCGTATTGATCTGTAGATTCCAGTTTTATTTGCGCAAACTGTGTAATTTTTTTTTTTGGGATAGGTGTGAAAAATAATTTTACCTGCGTATCTATATTGTCCGTTGAATTTCACTGATCCGTTATACACGGTGCAGTGAGTTGGGAAAAAATTTCATCAGCCTGCTATATACCTCACAGTCTATAGATACCGTATTGATCTGTAGATTCCAGTTTTATTTGCGCAAACTGCGTACATTTTTTTTTTTGGGATAGGTGTGAAAAATAATATTACCTGCGTATCTATATTGTCCGTTGAATTTCACTGATCTGTAATACACGGTGCAGTGAGTTGGGAAAAAAATTTCATCAGTCTGCTATATACCTCACAGTCTATAGATACCGTATTGATCTGTAGATTCCAGTTTTATTTGCGCAAACTGCGTAAATTTTTTTTTTGGGATAGGTGTGAAAAATAATATTACCAGCGTATCTATATTGTCCGTTGAATTTCACTGATCTGTAATACACGGTGCCGTGAGTTGGGAAAAAATTTTCATCAGCCTGCTATATACCTCACAGTCCATAGATACCGTATTGATCTGTAGATTCCAGTTTTATTTGCGCAAACTGCGTAAATTTTTTTTTTTTGGAAAAAAATTTCATCAGCCTGCTATATACCTCACAGTCTATAGATACCGTATTGATCTGTAGATTCCAGTTTTATTTGCGCAAACTGCGTACATTTTTTTTTTGGGATAGGTGTGAAAAATAATTTTACCTGCGTATCTATATTGTCCGTTGAATTTCACTGATCTGTAATACACGGTGCAGTGAGTTGGGAAAAAAATTTCATCAGCCTGCTATATACCTCACAGTCTGTAGATACTGTATTGAATCTTTACAATTATAATAATATAATACTGCTACTGTGCACATGGAGAACCCCAGGGTCAGGGGGAGAGGGGGAAGAGCTGGGAGAGGTGGAAGAGGTGGTCGTGGAGGGAGAGGTGGGAATCATGGTGGTGCTGTGGTCAGCGGTGATGACCGTGGTGTGCATGGTGACACAGTGCCGGCTGCTGTGGGTACAGTGGAAACACGTAAGGTCAGGGTGCCTGGTCAACTCCAGAAGTTGGTAGGGCAGCGTCCTACAACTCTGACAGACCCCAAACAACAACAGGAGGTGGTTCAGTGGATTGCAGAGAGCACATCCAGCCACGTTTCATCTGCCCCCTCATCCAGCCAGTCGACTTCTCTGAGCCAGGGTGTTTGTCCTCCAACTCGCCCTCCTTCTCCCCAGCCAGAACCCTCTAGGGGTATGTCCCATGGACAAAATTTATCCATGGAACTCTTCAGCCACCACTTCCCTGATGTGCCAGTGGATGAGCTGCTATGCCCTGATTCTCAGGACCTTTTGCTGTCTCCGGGTTATGAGAGTGGGGAGTTAGCAGTGGCGTCTGAGGAGCTGGTGGAAGATGACGACAAGACACTGTTGTCGGAGGTAGTTGTCAGGGACGTCACTGTGGAGTCTGAGGAAGACCTGGGGGATGATGAGGGGACAGATCCTACTTGGGTGGATGAGGCAACTGGAGGCAGTGGTTCAGACTGTGAGACGACATCAGCACCACAAGCTGTTGAAAGAGCCAGAGGGCTGCGACGAGGGAGAAGCCAGGGCCGAGTCACTACTTTCCCAAGTGCTCCTAGAGGTCACGCTCCAGCCCGTACTATGCACCACTCCTTAGTTTGGGAGTACTTTAAGGATGATGAGGCCGATCCTCGTTTGGCGGTGTGCAAGCTGTGCCACACGTCAATGAGCAGGGGTTCAAAACGCAACAACCTTACCAGTAGTAGCCTGCGCAAACATTTGGAGAGAAAACACCCCACCAAATGGTTTGCACTTCTGTCAGCTGGTGACGTTGACACAGTTAGTCCAGCAACTGTGTCTCGTCCAAGCCAGGACGTTGCAGCCTCCAGCCCCGAAAGGACCCCTCCAGCTCCATCTCCCTCCCTCTCCTCCACTCATGTGTCCCAGTGCGGTGTTCAACTGTCTCTACCGTAGACATTTGAACGCAATCGCAAGTACGCAGCCACCCACCCCCATGCACAAGCTCTAAATGTGCACATCGCCAAGCTGATTAGTTTGGAAATGTTGCCGTACAGGCTTGTGGAGACAGAATCCTTCCGCAACTTTATGGAGGCGGCAGCCCCCCGTTACTCTGTCCCCAGCCAACACTATTTTGCCCGATGTGCCGTCCCCGCCCTGCACCGGCATGTGTCTGAGAACATCGCCCACGCTCTCAAAAACGCGGTTTGTGGTAAAGTCCACATGACCACAGATACGTGGACGAGTACCGGTGGCCAGGGACATTACATCTCCCTCACGGCACATTGGGTCACTCTGGTGGAGGCTGGGGCAGAGACCGATCGTGGGGCTGCACATGTGCTACCCACACCACGAATTGCGGGACATAGTTCCGTCTGTGTGTCTCCGGCACATTATGCCTCCACCTCCTCCTCCTCCAAAGTGGCAGTGATGCCCCAATCGTCAAGTCTCATTTCCTCGATGGCCAGCAGTTTCAGCACTGTGGTAGGGAAGCGGCAGCAGGCAGTCCTGAAACTGCTGAGCCTGGGGGATAAGAGGCACACGGCTGAAGAGCTCTTACAGGGCATCAGGGGGCAGACCAATGTGTGGCTGGCGCCGCTGAACCTTCAGCCAGGAATGGTGGTCTGCGATAATGGGCGTAACCTGGTGGCGGCTCTGCATCTTGGTGGGCTGACTCACGTGCCATGCATGGCCCACGTGCTCAACTTGGTGGTCCAGCGGTTCCTCAAGACCTACCCCCAGTTGAGTGAGTTGCTCACCAAGGTGCGGCGCATAAGCACCCATTTTCGCAAGTCCACCACCGATGCCGCGACCCTCAGGACTGTGCAAGGGCGGCTACAACTCCCTGTTCACCGGCTGCTGTGTGACGTTCCCACGCGTTGGAATTCGACATTACACATGCTAGCCAGGGTGTACCAACAACGCAGGGCAGTTGTAGACTGCCAGCTGATCCCCCGAGGTGGTAGTCAGACCAGTCAGCTTCCTCATGTCTATGCTGAGGAGTGATGCACACATCATCAGTGTCACCATCCCTCTGTTGTGCCTCATCCAGAACTCCTTGAGGAACCTAAGATCTGAGGATTCAGCAGTGTCACAGGAGGTGGGGGAAGACAGTGACATTGAGAGCACCCTGTTGTCAGTTTCGCAGGGCGAAACTGAGGAGGAGGAGGAGGCTGAGGAGGAGGAAGAAACTTTTGGGCACCATGCATCAGGGGGTGATTCCATGCTACTTGTTGAGCGGGTATGGGCTGAGGAGGATGAATTGGGGTCGGAGGAAGGGGGGGAGGAGGAGATGGAGAGTCCGCTAAGTGAGGAGGCTGAAGGCTTGCGTGTTGGCACAGTAGGGCACATGGCAGAATTTATGCTTGGCTGTCTTTGTCGTGATCCCCGGGTCAAGAGGATACTGTCCACCAATGACTATTGGGTGTACACCCTCCTTGACCCACGCTACAAGGACAACTTTGCCCAACTTATACCCGTGGAGGAAAGGAGCACCCGAGTCACTTTCTACCACAAGGCCCTGGTTCAGAAACTGCTACAGGCCTTTCCAGACCAGTCGAGCAACAGGGGGCGGACTGCAGTGGCTGAAGTTGGAGAGGAGAGGAGGGGGAAAGTCAGTGTAGGTGCCAAGGGCAGGGATACACTATTCCATGCTTTTGCCAAGTTTCTTAAACCCCAGCAACACAGTACGACACAGCCACAGGGCAGGCAGAGCAGGGCGGAACAGTACCGCAAGATGGTGAGGGAGTATGTCGCGGACCAGACCAACGTCCTGACCGATAACTCCACGCCATATAATTACTGGCTGGCCAAGCTGGACAGGTGGTCAGAACTTGTGCAGTACGCTCTTGAGGTGCTTGCCTGCCCTGCTGCAAGTGTACTATCTGAAAGGGTTTTTAGTGTCGCCGGGGGTATCATTACGGACAAACGGACCCGCCTGTCCACCGACAACGCCGACATCCTCACGTTCATCAAGATGAACAGGTCATGGATATCCCCCCAGTTCTCATCCCCACCTCAGGCTACCTCCTAAATTGCTTGCTTTCTTCCTCCTCCTCCTCCTCCTCCTCCTCCTCTTCATCTGAGTTGCATATGCAACAATTTTTCAGGAAAGTCATCCGGCTTCCTACTAACAATTTTTCAGGAAAGTCATCTGTCTTTCTACTAACAATTTTTCAGGAAAGTCATTCGGCTTTCTAAAAACTATTTTTCAGGAGTCATGCGGCTTTGTAACCAAATTTTTTATGAAAGGCCATGGGGTTCTATACACACAGTGCTGACGGAAGCCCATCAGCCTTTCTAAACACAATGCCCACTGCCTCTCCCAAGCGGTTGTGGTGCTGATGTTGCCTCACACTTAAAATTGATCTGTTCTGCTCTCTTCCTTGGGCTGTCTGCGGAGAAGGCGGACGCTCCGAACCGGTATCATGGCGGCTCAAGAAGCGGACGAAGAAGTTCATCCGCCACCAATCAGACCGTTATGTAAAGATTAAGCGTAACTGGCATAAACCCAGAGGTATTGACAACAGAGCCCGCAGGAGGTTCAAGGGGCAGATCCTGATGCCCAACATTGGGTACAGTAGCAACAAGAAGACCAAACACATGCTGCCCACAGGGTTCCGCAAATTCCTGGTCCACAATGTCAAGGAGCTCGAGGTTCTGTTGATGAGCAACAAGTCCTTCTGTGCAGAAATCGCCCACAATGTCTCCTCAAAGAACCAAAAGACCATTGTGGAGAGAGCGGCACAGCTCGCCATCAAAGTGACGAACCCCAACGCCAGACTGCGCAGCGAAGAGAACGAATAAATATCTCTGTGGTTATTTGTGCTAAATAAAAGTTAAATAAACACAAAAAAAAATAATTGATCTGTTTCTGTGCCTGATCCACCCAAGTTGAATCTGTCCCATCATGAGAAAGTCCCCCCAAGGAGTCCCCACTGTAACTTGCTTCACTTTCAACTACCTCACCCCCCGACACCTGTGTCTCGCCATTGTCCACCACCTCCTCAGACAACACTGGTAAATCCCCACTGTCAGCACACTGAGACTGCAAAAGGTCTTGCGAATTGGGGCAGAGAATGTTCTGGGGTAGCACATCAGAGAAGGGGTGACTATGGGGTTCCAGGGAGTACGTGACCACATACAATCTCCATCCAAAAAGTCATACTGAGGCTCACCACCATGCTTTACACTGCAATCTTATTGAAAGACAGACAATCAGGGGTTCACCGCCAGGTTGTCAGGCAGCATTTTTAAGTGGTCACCATTACCGTGTCCCTGAAAATTGCCTTGGGGGTCATCACCAGACTATTGGCCAGATTTAGAAAAAATGGTGCAATTAGGGAGCCTCAGAAGCATCCCTACATGCTGCCCCTGGTGTTTCCTATCCATTTCCAAGGTGTTTCCATCTTTTTCTGAGGTTTTCACATGTTGGGGCAAACTTGACTGTGCAGAACCTTTGGCCCCTGCAAAAATATTCGGGTCTCCCATAGACTTTAATGGGATTCGTGATTCAGCTCGAACCCACGAATCCCGCGGAAAATTCGGGCCGAATTCCGAATCCCCGAATATTTTAGGATTCGATCAACTCTAGTGTTTATACATTCTACAAAATGGCATATTTGACATAAAACCCTAAAGGAAATGAGCTTATTGATTAGAAGACTGTGGTAAATATTTTGGATTTGCAATTAACACATGCCTGTTGTTCAAAACTTCTAAAAAATGACAATGTTTGATATCCTTATTGTTTCACTTCATTAAAGAACAAAAGACTCAGATATGAACTAAAACAAATTCTAGCTCTTTAGAGATTCCAAATTACAAGTTGAGCTTTCATGCTAGATTCCTAAAGCAAATCAGACTGTGTTTTTATCTTAGGCTAGTTTTACACTAGCAGTCAGAGACCTGGCAGGCTGTTCTGGAGCTCTCTGGATCCAGCATTTCCGATGGGTTCCTGAACGGTTCGGCTGCACAGGGGCCCAGGGCGGGAGGGGGGCCCTTTTTCACGGCAGCAGGGCAGGGAGAGATGAGCGCTTCCATTGTGGAATCGCTCATCTATATTCATCTGTATCGCTGTCCTCAGGACAGTGCGGAGGAGCAGGGGAGGCATTTCCCCTGCTCGTTCCTCTGATAGGCTGCAGGCCTGAGCCATACAGAGCGGGACACAGGCCGGAAGAGGCCTGCATCGCTTCACTAAGAGTGTTATGGAGGTAAGTATATGTCTTTATTGTTTTAATTATTTAAAGTATACTGTGGCAAGAACGGGGGTGGGGGCCCAAAAACTGGCACATTATGGGGGGGAGCACATTATGGGGCATTATGGAAAAGGAGGGGGGCAAGGAGCACTATGGAGGCATATACTGGGGGCCCTATATACTGGCACATATTATGAGGGGGCATATACTGGGGGCCCTATATACTGGCACACATTATGGGCAGCGCTATAAAGAAGTGAGGGGGGAAAGGAGTACTATGGGGGCATCTACTGGGGGCCGTATATACTGGCACACATTATGAGGGCGCTATGGATAACTGGGGGGGAGCACTATGGGGGCATCTACTGGGGCTCTATATATTGGCACACATTACGGGTGGCACTGTGGAGCAGTGGGGGGGAGGAGCACTATGGGGGCATCTACTGGGGCCCTATATATTGGCAAACATTATGAAGGGCACTATGGAGAAGTGGGGGAAAAGGAGCACTATGGGGGCATCTACTGGGGCCCTATATATTGGTACATATTATGAGGTGGCATATACTGGGGGCCCTATATACTGGCACACTTTATGGGGGGCGCTATGGAGAATTGGGGGGAAAAGAGCATTATGGGGGCATCTACTGGGGCCCAATATATATTGGCACACATTATGGGGGCACTATGGAGAAATGGGGGGAAAGGAGCACTATGGGGACATCTACTGGTGGCCCTATATACTGGCACGCATTAAGGGGGGCACTATGGAGAAGTGAGGGAGAAGAGCACTATGGGAGCATTATATAGGGGCATGTTATACTGGCACATTATGGAGGGCACTATGGGGGCATCTTCTGGGGGCACTATATAGGAGTATTTTATACTGGCACAAATTATAGGGGAACTGGGGGCACTAAGTTTTTTTTTCTAATGGCACACAGCACGGGTCATTGGAACACATGAGAGCTCTCTGGGGACATTGGCTCTACTGGGTGCACTAAGTGGAGGTTTTTTTTTTTTACTGCCACAAAACGGGGCATTTTTTTGTAGTGACGCACATTATAAGGGGGCATTTTTCTACTGTCACACATTATAAAGAGAATTATTACTACCAGGGGCATATCTGTGTGTAACTAGCATTTTCAGGGGGTATATCTCTTTCTGCAGTATAGTTTTGGGGAGCACAGCGTCTCAGTATTGGGGGTGCATGATGGGAAAGAAGGTGGGAGGATGATGAAAAAGTAAAAAACTGAGATGTCTGTCAAACTCTGCAGAGGCGAGAGATGGCTGAAAGAAATCATCATGGCAGTCTGGTCTGAATGGAGAAGATAAAGAAAGAGAATATCTACATCAAAGAAGAAGTCACTGGATGTAAGAGGTATGTGGTGCTGTATTAGGCTACCTTCACATCTGCGTTTCATTCTGGCAGGCTGGTCCAGCAGAGAACAGCCTGCTGGAATTCACTGGATCCAGCACTGCTGGATGCAAAATGCCCACCAACCCCATTGACTATAATGGACTCCAGCAGAGATCCAGCCACAATCTGGCAAAAATGCAGAGAATCAGTGGGACACAAACTGCTGCATGCTGTGGTTTGGGTCCAGCCGATTCCTTGCATTTTCTGCCGGATTAGGCGGCCGGATTGTGGTGCCGCAGGTGTGAAAGTAGCCTTACCATGTATGTTTTGTATGTAATGTTATGATGGAATAGGTTAGGTCGAGAATTTGGCATTGGGGGGGAGGGGCCTAGGCACATTTTTTGCACAGGGGCCCTCTGCTGTCTGTCTCCGCCCCTGAGTATATCAATCATGGTTTGGGGTTGTGTTGCAGCCAATGGCATGGGGAACATTTAACAAGTAGAAGGAAGAATGGATTCAATGAAATTGCAGCAAATTCTGGAAGCAAACATAGAAACATACATAGTAACATACATAGTAACATAGTAACATAGTTTATAAGGCCAAAAAAGACATCTGTCCATCCAGTTTGGCCTATTATTATACAAGTTGATCCAGAGGAAGGCAAAAAAAACCCTAACATAACACCAACTGTTACAAAACTGAAGTTGAAAAGTGGATAGATTCTGCAAATGGATAATGATCCTAAACACATCTCAAAATCCATAAGAGACTATCTCAAAAGATCTGAACATCAGTGAACATCTGTGGAAAGACCACAAAAGAACAGTGTAGGCAAGATGGCCCAGAAATCAAGTGGTGCTTCACTATTGGTATTTTTCTTTGCCTTCTTCTTTTGAGTAAGAAAAGATATAGGATCCTGAGTGGGAGCCATTGCCACAGGTAACCATGACCCGTATGAGATTATATCAGAACTTGCTTTACTTTTAAAGATACTGTGTGAATTCCAGGAACATCTGTGGAAAAGGATGTCCAATCCCTTGAAAAAGCAATGCAGATATATTTGTCTACATATAAGTTCAAGCGGAGAAGGACCTACTTCGCATCCAGCAGTGCCTTGTACGGGTGAGACTAATACAAGGATTTTTTATTTGACTTTCATTGCAATACTTGGGATATATTGGATTTCCTATTATAGTAAAACATTTTTTCAGACATTGCTTCTTGCAGAGCCAGTCATTTCAAAAATTTTCTTTTGGCTGATTGTGGGTAGACTTTGCTCTTTTAACAACTGTCTCAGCTGTGAGACAATCAGATTTATTTGAATCATTTGAACCATTATTTACACTACAGAATTTTAATTTCACAGTTAAACACAGCACGGGGACTGACAATTTTTAGAGCAGCATTGCTTGCCCGCAACATAAACTCTTCCCCCATTATCTGTGCTCTGCTGCAGAATTAAGATTCTGTGGTGTAAATAATGGTTTGTTGTCCCTACTTTTGGTGCTATCAAAAACTTTGTTTCTTATGTGAGGAAAGCTAATTTGTATACCCCAAGTATGATTGTCCTGGCTCTAATACTCCTCATGTGGGTGAATCAACTTTTCAATTCGGGACATTTTATTTTGAGAGAATTGACTCGTTCATGTGTAGTCTTTATTTGTCAAAGGTAACACTTCTACATACTAGAGATGATTGAGCTGAACCCAGACATATTCCCATCTTCAACCCTCTGCCCCCCCTAATATGAGCATCAGAGCATTTCATGCTTTGATGCTCCTCTTTGCCCTGCGCTGAATCAAAGTAGGGGCACTGGTAGCTGTGGAGACAGTGTTACTTGGAGAGAATACAGATGATGGAATTGTGAGGGAGCCAAGGAGCCCATAATGAACAGGCATTGGGAGATGGAGTAGGGTGCTGAGGAGAGGAGAAGTTGACATCAGAGGTGGAGGCTGGTGCCCGCTGTGACTATAAAGAGCAGAGGCATCTTAAAGCCAAAAAGTGCTTGGGCCAGATCTGCTTCTATTGTGGTCAGTTTGAGAACTGCTGATGCCGCTTATACTGTGGGTCCAGACTCAAATTGTGCCAAGCCTATGCCAAGGAGCTTACCCAAGTTGTGACCACTTGTAAGAGTGCCAGCCATCTTAAATAGTAAGTGGCCGGGAAGACATAACTTCCTGTGCGCACGGAACTTGGCAGGGCGCGAGGAGACTGCGCATGTGCCGCCAGTACCATAATAGGGATCGGAGCTGCGTGGCGTATCTATGGAGATGGCGCATGCGCACTACAGTGTGGTGGTCTGGCGGCCATTTTGGAACAGGGCAGGAAGGGCCTGAGAACCACAGAGCGCATTGTATATAAAACTAGTGATGCAACAAAAATATATAGCTAATAGGGGAGAGCAAGAAGGGCCCACTGTTAGTGAGAAGCAGGACAAATAGAGGGATTACGCCGGTACACTGGGGGGCCGCAATGTAGTAGGCCCAATTGAAAAGGGAATTGCCACACCGATGTATTACAGTGGTTTAGAGGACCAAGCAGGGATACTACATTTAGGGCAAGAGTGCCCAATGGTGACAAAGGGAAGGTTATACTAGTTAGCCGTGCATTAATATGCAATTAAACATAATAGTGGATTCACACTAGGAGCATCATTATGACATATAATCAACCATGGAACATCATTATCACATATATTCCAGACAACCTGACAATCAACCCACAGGGGGTACCACCTTGGAAGTTGGAAAGGAGAATCCAGGACCATATAGCATGCTAAATGAGTGTCACCATTCACTATTGGACGTATACGGCCCTGTAGATGAAGAAAATGAAAGGAATTAAGACATATAGTTAATGAGCTTTACACCAAATAAGTGAAGACACACCAATACGTATCAAGAATTGCTAAAACTTGGGTGTAGTCACACATTACCAAAGATACAATTTTACTTTTTGTCTTTTTAATCTTAATCCCAACAATAATCTCTGTTATGAACAGGATTGTAAGGTGGGGGGGTTGGGGCGACCCAATCAATTACTTGGAAACGTAGTTGACTCACTCTACATGCTTATGAGTGGAAAAGTGTTTTTCTGTGTGTGTATATTAGATTTATGTTGGCAAATCCTATCCTTAATTTTTTGGACCGTTTCACCAACATAACCCAAGCCACGTGGGCATTTAATGAGGTACACAACGTAGCTCGTGAGGCAGGAAAAGTGGCTTCTGATGTTGAATATTTTAACCGTGGTGGGAATGGAAAATGTAGGGCCCTTCATAACGTCAATGGGCACAAGTAAGACAAGGGTACAAACCTTTATTAGAGGTGCCCCTGATGGTTGTCTGTATGTTACCTTTTTTGGAGCCCAAATTGGATCTGACCAGTACATCCCTGATGTTTTTAGCTCTTATATAGGACATAAGTGGCTTCTCAGGAAGAATGTTGGGAAAGTTCCTCTCTAGAACATGCCAGTGCTGGTAAATTATTTTATTCACTTCACTGTTAAAACTGGAAAAAGTGGTGACACATGGAATACGTTTACTTTGGGTGACGGTGGTAGGTGGTTTAGGGGTTTAAAGGCTCTCTCTGGACAGGTCCTGCCTTTTATGGAGATGATTCCTGAGGACTTTGTCTGGGAATCCTCTTTTGTGGAATTTCCTAGATATTTCTACGAGTATGGAATCCACTGTGTCGGTATTGGACACAATACGCTTGACCCTCATCAATTGGGAAAAGTGTAGGGATCTAATCAGGCCTGGAGGGTGGTAACTATCGTATCTAAGGAGGCTATTTTTGTCTGTAGGTTTTGCGTATGAGTCACTCCTTAGAGTACCATCCCTTACCTCAAGTTGAACATCTAGGAAAGGAATCTCAGGTTTGCTGAAGTCGAGAGAGAGAGATGGAGTCGCTTGTGTTGATGGTTTCATGAAACCTAAAAAGGTCATCCTGGGACCCCTGCCAAATACAAAAAATGTTGTCAATGTATTGAACCCAAAGTAAAACATGCTCATTAAACAATTGATTCGTGTACACAACCTTTTCTTCGAAATGACTCATGCACAGGACAGGGAAAGTGGGTGCGATGTTAAATCCCATCACTGTTTCTGATACCTGTAGGTAGAATTGGTCTTCAAAAAGAAAGTAATATCGTTTGAGAACAAATAACAGCATGAAAAGAATAAATTGCTTCTTCACAGTTGAAAACTCCTCTTATATCTCTAGGGACTTTTTAATGCATTCAATACTCTCTATTGTGGGGATGTTGGTATATAGACTAGCAACATCCATCGTGACAAGAAAACAGTTATCCCAGTCAGGGTGGATGTTCTGAATTTTCGTTAGAAAGTGGGCAGTGTCCTGTATGAATGATTTGCCATCCTGTGCATAGGGCCCCAGGAGACAGGAGTCCTCCCAGGGGGGTGTGTGCGATTCTTGTGCACTTTTGGTAATGTATATATTACCGGGATATGCAGATGTTTAGGGATGTGATATTCTGCTAATTTTTTGTTCATAACACTATTTTTGAGAGCATCACCAACGATCTCTGAGAGTTCTTTCATAAAATCATTTGTGGGATCATGGTCTATTGATAAGTATGTGTTCCGGTCTCCTAACTGGCGTAAAATCTCATCCCTATAGTCGCTTTTGTTCATAACTACAATGTCCAAGCCCTTGTCCGCCGGTTTGATAACTATGTCTCTATTGTTACTTAAAGGGAACCTGTCATCAACTAAGTGCTGACCTCACTGAGGGTAGCATAAATTAGTGACAGAAATGCTGATTTCAGCAGTGTGTTACTCATGAGCTAAAAGTAAGTGGTTACCGAGAACCAGCATCATAATCATTGTATCACAGAAAAAGAAAAGAGTCAAATCTACCTGAGAAGAGTCATGGTTATTCATAATTACAAAACAATTACAATTGACATTGTCAAAGGTTTTCATACTGAACTGTCTTAAAAGAAGGGCGTAGGCTGATAACGGCTAGACCGTCTTGCAGGAGTGGGACTCTAACGTATAATGGGTCAACAAAATATTAAACGACCAAATACTGTGGGTAAAGTGGTACATAATAATGAACATATAACTGAAGGTCTCACCACTTCCCTTAGTTACGACATTTTTCATCTCGGTCGTGTTGTGTTTCAGGCATTGTCCAAGTATACTCTCTTGAGATTGGCATGTGCTCTGATTAGGAGTTTTCTTTCCTCGGTATTAATAAGCAAACCAAAGGGATAAAGCCATCTATATGTTAGCTTGTTTTCCCACAACACATCTAATAAAGGTTTCAATGCTCGCCTCTTTTTCAGCGTCATGGGCGATAGATCTTGGTATATGGAGATCTTGTTACCTTCATAGGCAAAGTGGAGGCCGGAGAGCCCTATTATTATTATTATTATTATTATTATTTATTATTAAAGCGCCATTCATTCCACAGCGCTGTACATGTTGAAAGGGGTTTACATACATAGTCTAGACAATTGCTCTAGGACAAACAAGTTACAGACTGGTACAGAAGGAGAGAGGGCCCTGCCCGTGAAGGCTTACAATCTATGCGGTATGGGAGGACACAGTAGGTGAGGGTAAAGCTGGTCATGGCAGTGTAGCAGCAGCAGGGTCACAGGTTGTAGGCTTGTCTGAAGAGGTGGGTTTTCAGATTTCTTTTGAAGGATTCCACTGTAGGTGAGAGTCTGATATGTTGGGGTACAGAGTTCCAGAGTATTGGGGCTGCGCGGGAGAAATCCTGAGGCGATTGTGTGAAGAGTTGATAAGAGTGGAGGAGAGAAGGAGGTCTTGTGAGGATCGGAGATTACGTGTGGGGATGTATCGGGAGAGTAGTTCTGAGATGTAGGGAGGGGACAGGTTGTGGACGGCCTTGTATGTATTTGTTAGTATTTTAAACTGAATTATCTGGGGAATGGGGAGCCAGTGAAGGGATTGGCAAAGGGGAGAGGCAGAGGAGTAACCGGGTGAGAGGTGGATTAGTCGGGCAGCAGAGTTGAGGATAGATTGGAGGGGGGCTAGGGTGCTAGATGGAAGGCCACAGAGGAGAATGTTGCAGTAGTCTAGGCGGGAGATGATGAGGGCATGTATTAGTACTTTGGCAGACTCATAGTTGAGGAACGCACGGATACGGGAGATATTTTTGAGTTGGAGGCGGCAGGTGGTGGAAAGGGCTTGGATGTGTGGTCTGAAGGAGAGTGCAGAATCCAAGGTCACTCCAAGGCAGCGGACCTGTTTAACGGGGGAGAGTGTGCAGTCGTTGATGGTGATAGATAGGTCTGTTGG